>CAUYUJ010014975.1:167500-190000 GCA_963575745.1 Prorocentrum cordatum
GTATACCCATCTTGTAGTATATCGTTTCTCGAGCGGTGTGGCCAGAAAGCGCCCGCCACGACGCATATACTACAAGATTTCTCGGTGCGCGCGTCGCCCCTGGGGGGGCGACGAACACATAGTATAAGTATGTTGGGGGGATGCCGAACACCCCCCCTGGGCGCGGCGCCTCCCACATGCCAGACACCGGGTCCAGCCGCTCCACGGAGCTCAGCGCCAGGGCGCCTGCCGGGGGCCGGGGCCGGCGGCGCGCGAGCGCGGCCCCTGGCAGAAGCTTGGCCTCTGGCGAGCGGCCTGCCGATCGCTGCATGCCGCGTGGCAGTCCAAGACATGCCCGCGTCGTGAACAAGTCACGACGGGACGTTACATAAACTTTCGGCCTCCGGGGGCCCTCGCAAGGCCCCATGACCGTCAAAAAACGACTCGGGATGAAGAACCGGTCCTTGGGAAGGGGTTCAGATCTCTGGGGAGCCACGTTGCGAAAACATCGTGTCGTCGGACGTCTGGGGTAGCGGCGACTTGCGCGCTTCGGCTTGGCCCCCCGAGAGTCGCGGCTTGGCCCCCCGCGAGTCGCGGGGGTGGGGGCAAGACTAAAAGCACGCAAATCCGCCAACCCCTTGGGGTCATCGGCGTGTGAGATGCTTCCCGCTTCCCCCTCCCCAAACCCTCCCCCCAGGGCCCAGTCCGGTCGGTTTGGAGGGGGGGCGTCCGGCCGGCAAGATGGTCCAAGAGGGCCCCGAGTCGCCGATGGATCGTTCCAAGACGCCCAAGATGGCCCCCAGACGGCCCCCAAGAGGCCCCCGAGACGCCCCAACAGGCCCCCAAGAGGCGTCTCAAAAGGGCCCCAAGAAGCACAAATCGTCCCATTCCCTTCGTGAAACGTCTGATTTTAGCACATTCGCCTCTTGGGCTTTCACAACGTACAAGACGGCCCAATAGGCCTCCAAGATCGCCCCAAGACGGCCCATGAAGCCCCCAAGAAGGCTCCAAGACGGCCCAAGAGGGCCCCAAGACGGCCCAAGAGGCCCCCAAGACGGCTCCAGGAGGGGGCCCAGGCGGGGGACCCGAATGGAAATTTCGAGCCCTCGGCCCCAAGAAGCCTCTAGGAGGCCCCAAGAGGCCCCCAAGAGGCTCCAAGAGGTCCACCAAAAGAGGCCCCAAGAGGCTCCGAAACGGCCCCCGAAAGGCCTCAAAAGTGCTGCCAGGAGGCCCGCGAGAGACCTGCCAGGAGCCCCCCAAGGGGTCGGCGGTGCGGCCGAAGCCCAAAAATCTCCACTGGAAGCTGATCAAAGAAGTGGATGGGTGGCGATCTCCTGGGCCAGACGGCTTTTTGGACTCCACCCTCCGCTCTCCATTCGGCGATGGACAAACCTAACCTCCCTTTAGTAAACCTCCCCTTAGTGAAAACGGCCTGGGACCGAAACCGACGGACCTGGACCCGCAAAGATGACGGCCGCGACGCCCTCTCGCGAACCGATAACGGCCAGTTCGCTAATCGGCGTGTCAGGGTGGGAGGTCTGTCCACCCCCGATCCATCGAAAGAAGACGCTCAGGCGACCCCCAGATCGGCGGCGCGCACATGAGTAGGCCTCCGTGCACGGCTTCAGGGGGACGCAAGGGGGGCCAAGTTCAGGCCAAGAGGCCCGAGGAGGCCAGTCCCCGCAGGGTGCCCAGGATAGAGAGCAGAATGTCCACCCCCATAGTAAGCACCCCGAAGAGCGAAGTCGCAGAGCGGTTCAGTGAACGCCCATCGCCGTTTCGTAGACTCCACCCGTCCGGGTCGGGGCGGCCTGCGCTCCCTCGACGAGTGGCCCCAGCAGAGAGGCCTCACCCGTCGACTTCATAACTCTCTGGGGGGTCGGCGGAGTGGCGTAGGCCTCTCGAGCAGCCCTCGGTGTGCGGCCCCTGGCGGCTGCGGCGGGGGGGGGGGGGGGCAAGTCCAGGCGCGCAGGCCGGCGCTGGCAGGGCCCCTCTGTGGACCGCGCCAGCCAGGGGCAACTCCGGCGCAGGGCCACGCTTTCGCAGGCAGCCGGCGGCAAGCCACGTGGCCACGAGCACTCTGGGGAACGGTCACTCCCCCGTCGGCTGCACGCGGGACTGGCCCTGGGCAAGGGTGGCCGTGGGTGCGCGGCGTCTTGGGGGCGCGAGGGGGACCCGACACGGGCGCGCAAAAGGCGCTGCTGCCGCACCGCGCGCGGCGATCGGGGTCCCCAATGGGCGCGCCCCGGAGGCCACTCCACCAAACATCTGACGTGCCTGCTGCAATTACGGCCAGCGAGAGCGCCTGGCTGCTGCCCGCGGAAGTCTGCGGCTGGCGCTGAGCGCCGACGGCAGGAGTGAGGAGGGGGACGATGCTCTTGTCGCCGCGGCAGGACGTCGGCGTCTAGCCGCTGTCGACATCCAGCCGCGGTGTCGTCGACGTCCCCCGTGGGACAAGCCTCAGGATCCCCTGGGACCTCCCAGGACCTCCTTCCCATCCCTGGGGGAACAAGAATGTACCGATACAGCTACTCCTCGAACCTCTCCATGGGTGCGCTCTGACCATGCTTTCGAGGAGAATCCAGCCGTGGTGACGAGGACTCTCCATGACGAGCAACGGCATCAAATACATGTTCCTTATATGACTCCCCCTCAGAGAGGAGGTGCAGGAGGGATGAGGAGCAGAGGCGGGAGAGCACAAGGGGTTCATTGTGAGGGGTGGGAGGAGGAGGCACGAAGAAGATGATTTTTGTCCGCGCTACCCGATGTGGTCCTCGTGAGTCGGAATCCCCTACCACCGCAGGAGGAGGGGGAAGGCCATCAGATCCAAACATCGTGAACAAAACTACGACCGGTGTGTTGTCCCATTTCGGGCCCCAGGACCCTCACGGAACGATCTGGCTGAAGAGATCACTCGCTAAGATGGGGCCCAAGGTTCTGGTCGTGATTGTCACGACGTCGTAACTGTGTTACGACGTCGGATCTCTGGGTTCGGAAGCGGGAGGAGGGTCACTGCACCGCAACGCGACATCAAGGCATATGCCACGACCCAGAGCGCAAGATGATGAGGATGCCTCAAGGTTCAGGAGGAGGAGGAGGAGGAGGAGGAGGAGGAGGAGGGGGAGGAGTGCGCGAATGGCACGACGACGCAGGACGGAGAAGCGGAGGAGGCCTGGGATCCAGATGGACGCCAGACATCTCCCTAGAACTTTCAACAGAACACGAGGCAGCGCGTCGATACAGCGTCGCACAAACGTACACACAGCGAGTGTGCCCTGCACTGGGATCAGCGTGTGGTAGTGAAGAGGCGCCGCAGAGCTGATCGGAAACTTTCAAGACCATCCCACCGGCCCACCGCCACTCCCATGAAACTCTGCCGCGCCCCGGAAATAGAGGGTTGTGCGCTCGGCGCGCGAACATCCCACTGCGCTGGAAACGAAACATTCTCCAGCGCCGCAATGTTGTCCTCTTGCGGTTCTCTGCCTAAGCGTGGGCCTCCAACAAACCCTGTTTCATTGCCCTTCTCTCGGCACCACATTTGCTGGGATCTCTCATTCGAACAGTACCGAGCGTGAGGCGTCCGGGCATCCCAACAATTGCATCGTGTCCCAAGCTCCAAAGGCAAACACACGGACGCGGTCATCAAGCGACGTTCCGTCTTTCCTGGGCCACTCATCTAACCCCACAGCTCTTCCTCCTCCTCTTTCACCTAGTCATATTCCTGCTCCTCCAATGTTTACCTTTTCCCTTGACTCGCCCATCAAAGCCGACACCTCTTCGTCAGGCCCTCCCTCCACCAATACAGCAAGGATCGATCCCTACAGCCGAGGAACAAGAAGAGGCCCGAAGAGAAGCAGGAGAAGAGGGGGGTGAAAGGATGAAGCGTAGTAATGCGCTCACATGAACGTGTGCACTTCACAGATGTGCGCTCGTGCAGGCGAATACGCAGGCATTCGTGACGAATGAATCGCACAACCACACATTCCCCTGATGCAGAACAGAGAGTAAACGTGAAACGAAAACCTGTGCGGTAAAGTGGCAGGCTCTGGGATATGGAGCGCGATTCACCAGCATTGCCCCCAGCTCCTTCGAAACCGCCGCAGACGTAGACGTGTCCAGGGCTGAGGTAGCCTGCGAGCGCTGCAAAATTACTGCATTAACAAATCATCGCAGAACGGATGACCTAGCCCCTGGCAGGGCAATGCAAAACCAAACTTCGTATACTACTGAAACTGCTTTCCGTGCAAACCTGTGCTACGCCCACTGGCCGCAAAAATACATGATTCAGACAGGGCTGATTACAGAAGTCACCCGAGAGGACACAAATCTCTTCCGATGGCAACTCGATGACATGAACCACAATAGACAATAGACAGGCCACAAGGACACACTGACTCTGCAGGGTCGACCTAATAGTCAGAAGCATGGCATTCCAAACGCAACGATCGTCGGAAACATCAGGGCATCGGCAATAAAACGTTGGAAATTCGCGGCTAACGTGGTGAACAGCTCGGTGTTTGAACACCGCGCTGCCGAACAACGGAAACAGCGCGCATTCCTATTCGCCGTGCAATGATGTGAAAGATAGCTGGTGCAAGCTATGTCGTGCAAGCTATGTGGTGTAAGCTATGCGGCGTAAGCTAGGCGGTGCAAGCTGTGGGGTGTAAGCTGGGCGGCCGACGCCGTGCGATGACAAGAGCGCGATCAACGCTACGTGGTGTAATCTATGTGGTGTGTACTGTGCGGTGCAAGCTACGTGGTGTAAGCTGCCTGGGTGCAAGCCACGTGGTGCAAGCTCTGCGGTAAGCGCACACACTTCGTGGAACCTCGCCACACCCAGCCAGCGAGCGAGGCGTCCAAGAGGCGGCCACGGGCGGGCACCAGGCGAAACCTCGGCACACCCACCCGGCGCAGGAGGCGTCCACGAGGCGGCCGCGGGCGGGCACCAGGCGAAACCTCGGCACACCCACCCGGCGCAGAAATCGCTCACGAAGCGACAGCGGGCGGGCACCACGGGAACCACCGTCACCGAGAGATTCGGAGAGATACAGGAAAGATTCTGAAAGATTCTGACAGATTCTGCAGGGTTCTAAGAGACTCTGAGAGATTATGAGAGACCCCGGAAGAGTCTGAAAGATTCTGAGAGATCCTGATAGATCCTGAAAGATTCTGAAAGATTCTGGGGGATTCTGCGAGATTCGGAAAGATTCTTGGGGATTCTGAGAGATTCTGAAAGATCCTTCGGGTTCTGAAAGATCCAAAGAGATTCCGAAACAGTTCTGCACGACTCTGAAAGACTCTGAAAGCTTCTGACGGATTCTGGGAGATTCTGAAAGACCCCAACAGATTTTGACATATTCTGAAAGATTCTGAAGGATCCGAGAAGATTATCAAACATATTTTGAAATATCCTGACAGATTATGAAGGATCCGGAACCATTCTGAACAAATTCTGAAAACTTCTGAAAGGTTCTGAGCGATTCTGAGAGATTATGAGATTCTGATAGGTTCTGAAAGATACTGAAATATGCATAAACTTCTGACATATTCTTGACGTTTATGAACGATTCTGAGAGATTCTGAGGGATTATGAAAGATACTCGGAGATCCTAAGAGATCTGAAAAAAGTTCTGAAATACTCAGAACGATTCTGAAGATGCTTAAAGACCCTGAGAGATTCTGAGGGATTCTGTGAGAAACAAAAGACTCTGACATATGCTGATAGATTCTGATGGGTTCTGAAAGATCCGGAGAGTTTCTGAAAGATCCTGAAAGATACTGAGAGGTGATGAGAGACCCGAGCAAAATATGATGGATTCTGAAAGATCCTGAAAGGTCCCGAAAGATTCTTAGAGATTCTGAGTGGTTCTAAAAAGATCCTCATACATTCTGGGACTCTGCACGATTGTGAAAGAGTTTGGGCGGTTCTGAAACATTCTGAAAGCTTCTTAGACATTCTGAGAGATTCTGAAAGAATCGGACAGACGTTTAAATATTCTGATATCCTGAATGATGCTAAAATATGCTGGGATTCTGAGGGCTTCGGGAGGATGCTGAAATATTCAAAAAAAAAGTCTGGGAGATTCTGAAAGGCTCTGAAAACATATAAAATATTCGGAAGGATTGTAAAAGATGCTGAATGATCCTGAGAGATTCTGAAGGAATCTGAAAGATTCTGAGATCGTCTGAAAGATCCTGGAAGATTATGAAAGAATATGAGAGATTCTGGGAGATGCTGAGAGAGTATCAAAAATGTTGAGAGATTCTGGTAGATTCTGGGAGGTCGTAAAAAATCGTGAAACATGCTGAGAGATTCTGTGAGATTCTGAGCGATTGTGAATTATTCGGAAAGATTCTGAGTCAGAGGTTCTGAGGGATTCGGAAAGACCCCGAAAGGTTCTGACATATTCTGAGAGTCTGAAACGTTCTGGAATATCCTGATACCTTCTGAAAGGGTCTGATATACTCTGAGAGAGTATGAAAGATCCGGAAGATTCTGAAACATTCGGAACACTTCTGAGAGATTCTGAAAGATTCTGAGAGATTATGAAAGATCCGGAAACATCCCAAAAGATCCCGGAAGCTTCTGACAGATTCTGAAAGACTCTGGAAGATTCTGAGATTCTGAAAGGTTTTGAAAGATTCTGTCTGAGAGATTCTGGAAGATCCCAAGCGATTCTGAAAGATTCTGAAAGGTTCTGAGAGGTTCTGTAAGATTATGAAGGATTCCGAAAATTCTGAAGGATCCGGAAAGATTCTGCGAGATTCAAAAAGATTTCATTGATTCTATGAGAGTCTGATGGGTTCTGACAGGTGCTGAAAGACTCTGAACGAGTCTGAAAGATTCTGAAGGGTCCTGAAAGATTCTGAGAGATTCTGAGGGGTTCTGAAATACTTTGAAAGATGCTGATAGGTTCTGAGGGATTCTGAAATATCCTGAAAGATTATGAACGGTTCTGAACGATACTGAAAGACTGTGAGAGGCTCCAAGAGATTATGACAGATTCTGAAAGATCCTGAAAGGTTCTGAAAGATTCGGAAAGATTACGGGAGATTCTAAAAAGATCCTCATACATTCTGGGGGATTCTGCAAGGTTCTCAGAGATTTTTGGAGATTCAGAAACATTCTGAAAGATCCTGGAAGATTCTGAAAGATTCTGAAAGAATCGGAAGGATCCTTAAAGATTATGAGATTCTGAGAAATTCTGAAATATGCTGAAAGACTTTGAAGGATTCGGGGTTGTTCTGACAGATGCTGAGAGACTCTGAGAGATCATGAGAGGCTCTGAAAATTCGGAGAAATCCTAAGAGATTGCAAAAGATGCTGAACTATTCTGAAAGATTCTCAGAGATTCTGGAAGATAGTCTGACAGATTCTGAAAGATCCCGAAAGATCCCGAACGATTCTGAACGACCCTGAGAGATTATGAAAAGTCATCAGAGATTCTGAGAGATTCTGAAAGAGTCTGGGAGGTCGTAAAAGATCCTGAATGATGCTGGAAGATTCTAAGGGATTCTGAAAGATTTTGGGCGAGTCTGGAAGAGTCTGAGTGAGAGATTCTGAGAGATGCCGAGGGATTCTGAAATACCCCAACAGATTTTGACAAATTCTGAAAGAACCTGTGGCAATCTGAAAGATTCTGGAACATTCTGGAAGATTCTGAACTATGTTTGAACAGTTGGGAAGATTCAGAGAGACTCTACGACTGTTATTACACCTACTGCTAGTACTGCTATTGCTAATGTTTTCCCACTATAACTGGCATTACCACTACTACTACTACTACTACTACTACTTCTACTACTACTACTACTACTACTACTACTACTACTACGACTACTACTACTACTACTCCTACTACGACTACGCGTACTACTCTTACTCATACTACTACTACTACTACTACTACTACTACTACTACTACGAAGGCTACTACTACTACTGCTATGATTACCCCTCCCACGACGACTACTCCTACTACTCGTGCTTCTCGTGCTACTCCTACTACTCGTACTAATACTATTACGACGACGGCGGCGACGCCTACTGCGACTACTACGACGACTACTGCTACTACTACTATTACTTCTAGTACTACTACTGCTACAACTACAACAACAACCACTACTACTACTACTACTACTACTTCTACTACTACTACTACTACTACTACTACTACTACAACTACGACTGCTACTTCTACTGTTACTACTACTACTCCTACTACTCCTACTACTACTACGGTTACTATTGTCACTACTACTACTGCTACTAGTACGACTTCAACTTCTACTAGCACCACTACTACTACCACTACTACTACTACCACTACTACTACTGCTACTGCTACTGCTACTGCTACTGCTACTGCTACTGCTACTACTACTACTACTACTACTACTACTCCGACTGCGACTACGGCGAGAAGTAACAGTAGTAGTAGCTGTCGTAATAGTAGTCATAGTGGTAGTAGTAGTAGTAGCGGCAGTAGTAACAGTAGTACTAGTCGTAGTAGTAGCAATCGTAGTACTAGCAGTAGTAGTAGTAGTAGTAGTAGTAGTAGTAGTAGTAGTAGTAGTAGTGGTAGTCGTAGTAGTAGTAGTAGTAGTAGTAGTAGTAGTAGTAATAGTAGTACTAGTAGTAGTAAGTAGTAGTAGTAGTAGTAGTAGTAGTAGTAGTAGTAGTAGTAGTAGTAGTAGTAGTAGTAGTAGTAGTAGTAGTAGTAGTAGTAGTAGTAGTAGTAGTAGTAGTAGTAGTAGTAGTAGTGGTAGTAGTAGTGGTTGTAGTAGTAGCGGCAGTAGTAGTAGTAGTAGTAGTCGTAGTCGTAGTAGTAGTAGTAGTAGTCGTAGTAGTAATGATAGTAGTAGTGGTGGTAGTAGTAGTAGTAGTAGGGGTAGTAGTAGTAGTAGTAGTAGTAGTAGTAGTAGTAGTAGTAGTGGTAGTAGTAGTAGTAGTAGTAGTCGTAGTCGTAGGAGCAGTAGTAGTAGTAGTAGTAGTAGTAGTAGTAGTAGTAATAGTAGTAGTAGTAGTAGTAGTAGTAGTAGTCGTAGTAGTGATAGTGTTCACATCTGGTCTCTTCCCTGGCGTGTCCCCCGAGAAACTGAGGTGCCAACCGTTACGGTGCCAGCGGCACCTTCGAAAACCGACGCGCGAGACTTCCTCGCACAAACCACACGACTTCCTCGCAACAGCCACACCAAACTGGACCCTTTCCTGGCGCCGCGCCGGAAAAAAAACAGTTTACCGGGAAAGACCCGGGCCCAGTCTGCCAGGAAAGACACGAGATGCCCAACACAAGGCGCCCACGAAACGCCCACGGGCGACCACAAACCCTGCAAGAAGCAAAACCATGGTACACCCATCCAATTCCTAAAATGCAAACACTGCCTGGGGAAGGACGACCGCTGTGAATTAGTTGAACATGTAACACGTGTCCCACATGTCACGGGTTCCTTGTTCACGCCGCAATCCATTCTGCACCTGGCGAGAAACTCTACACCGCGTTTGCGTGCCCATGTCTGACCTAGTGTTTTTTCTCGCTGCGTTGTGATCCGTTGTACGTAGCTCATGCCCCATAAGTGGTGGCCCGAACAAGGGCGAGGGGGTCGAGGGGCGAGCGGGGGGCGAGGGGGGGGCGCCCTCCGAAGAGCGGGGGGGGGGGGCTGCCTTCTCGGAGCCCCCCGCCGTCTTGAAGGGGGTCGAAAGGACCAAGAAGATTAAGCCGCAACCAAGACCAAGACAACATCGAGAAGCATATGGCATGCCATGGTTGAGGAGGTGGGGGTCGAAAGGCCCCCAAATATTAAGACGAAACCAGAACCAATACAACATCGAAGAGGGATAAATCGAAGATCTGTTGGAACCGGTAAGACGAAGCCAGGACCAAAACAACATCGCACTGGGATAAATCGGCGATCTTTGGGATCTGGCCCGAAACCAGAACCCAAACATAACCGAACTGGGATCAATCGGGGATCTGTGGGATCTGGCGGTTGTGAAGGCTGTATCGGGCGCGGCGGCCGTTCCAAAGCGCTCTGGAACGCTTCACCCCGGTCACGGCCCCGCTCGGCATATCCCCCCAAAACAATCACGCACATCCACCATGGGCGACGCACACGACCGCTACACCATCAACATCTGAACGTATATTGACCATGAGTAGTATATCCACTATGGGGAGCACCACACACACACACACGACCGCTAGACCATTAGCACCTGAACCACAAAAGGAAACGGGTCTCGCGCAAGATTGCACGGCGATCTGACGCGGTGGCTTACGCGGGCCGCCAACGCGGCTCAGCAAGAGAAGAGGACGCTCACTCGCGAACTCATGCAAGCAGATTGCGGGCGAATGCCTGCGAAGTTGGTCCACTTTTCTATGTCCCCCGCCTGAGAAACAAAAACAAGGAGATGATGCATGGCACCCTTGGAACGGTACGGCAAACGACATCAACAATACCTGGATTACCAGAGAACCAATGGATTCAATGAAACCATGCTCGTTGCGCTGCACAACTCAACATATGTGAAACAATGCCTCTGCGGAGCCAGAAAACACCGACTCCAGGACATCTCCTGGACCACCTCCTGAACGGCATTTCCAAGCGGACCACGGCGTGGCGACGAGGGACCCAAGGAAGCCGAGAACAACAGAAACGTGTTACTCTCGACTTCCGACCTTTCCCTTGGGCCCTCGGCCGTATGTTTACCGCCAGGGGGTCTGAAATTGGCCTCCCAGAAGCCAAAGTGATAATACAACGCCCGCATAGACACGATCACAACGCCTGAAGTCTGGGTTCCCCTTCTCTCCCCCGGAGGCCCGAAAAGTAAAGAACACACGAGCTAGATGTTTTTCCTCCCGATCGATCCTCCACCTCATCACTCCTCTTCGCGGGCCCAAAGGGACCTCCCCGCTTCCCCAAACTTTGTTTGGATGGCTCCTGGCTGGGAGATCTCAGATGGAAATGGCGGGATTGAAAACGCACTCGGCGTTGGGAATCTGGGTTTTCCCAAGCCGTCCTCCGTTGCAACGCGACGGAAAAGGAGGAGGATGAGAAGGAGATGGAGGAGGAGGAGTGGGGAAAGAAAAAGAGGGTGGAGGAGGAAGAGGCGGAGGAAAATGGAGGAGGAGGAGGAGGACGAGGCTCCCCAGAGGCCTGGACCCCTTCCCGAGGACCGGCTTCTCATCCCGAGTCGGTTTTTGGCGCCCCCGTGGCCCAGGGGGGGGGTCCGGGTGGCCGAACATTGGCCCAAACCCGCCGTCGTCGTTGTGTCTCACAGCGCGAGGTTGCCACGGCCCTTGCAGCCTTACAGATGCGGGCATTGGCGCTGCGCACGTGGCGCAGCCCGAGGTCCTCAGACGCTCGTTCTGGGGATCTTCCTTGAACCGCTCGCTTCGCCCATGCGTCGACGTTGTGTCGAACGTCCGCGGCCATCAGCCGGACCCGAGCCGAACTGGAGTCGAGCTGGAATCGAGCTAGAATCGAACCAAACGCAAAGATCCGCTCGGTGGGCCTTAGGCGGTTTCCACACACTTTTTCGTCGCATCGCGGCAGGTGGCAATCCGCGCGAGCGCTCGGGCAAGCTCGGAAACAGCATCGCTAATTGTCCGGCAGCAAGAGCGGGAAAAAGGGCCACGAGAAAGCGGCCGCGGGCGGGGTAGGAGGAGGGAGAACGCTCACGCGGCGGGGACTGCTGCGGAGCGGCCGGGGCGGCCAGCCGTTGCTGCAGTCCTGGCAGAGGAAAGCTTTCCAAACACGGGCATCTCAGGATCCTCCTCCTCCTCCGAGGCCGCCGCCCAGACCTCTCCCAGGGGCGGGCTCCGACCAGGAAGTCTCCAGCCACCACGGCCAGAGCGCCACCCACGGAGGTCCCCAAGGCCCCGGACCTGAGAACCTCGATCCTCCCTCTGCCCGCCTCTCTCCCCTGTCATCCTCTCGGGGCCGCCGAAAACCGACGCAGGATGAAAAGCTGGTCCCAGGGAAGGGGCCCAGACCTCTGGAGAGACACGTGGTAACAAAATCACGACGTCTGATGCCTGTCCCTATTGGCGTCCACGGCAGCACTAAACCCGAGCACAAGCCGAACGGACAGCGAAACCGAAAACCAGCCGAAACCTGCGGGCCCGACTCAGCCCAGCAGGACGCAGCAGCGCAGCAGCCGACCGAACCGAGCCGACCGAATGCAACCGATTGCGAAACAGCTGAACTGACTGACCTGTAGACACCCGTGCTCCAACCAGCTGCCCCTCGCAAAGAGAGATGCAGAGAGAGAGAGAGAGACACATGATGAGAGAGAGAGAGGGAGAGAGGTGAGAGAGAGGAGAGAGAGAGAGAGAGAGAGAGATAAAGAGAGAGAGAGAGAGACAGAGAGAACGAACGAGAGAGAGAGAGAGAACGAGAGGGAGAGAGAGAGTAAGAGAGAGAAGAGAGCGAGAGAGAGAGAGATGGCGAGGGTGACAGAAAGAGAGAGAGAGAGAGAGAAAGATATAGAGAGAGAGAGAGAAAGAGAGAAAACGAGACAGAGACATACAACACGATACTATGCATGTATATATTCATAGATATGCACTAGATGCATATATGTATATATGATTATATCTGTATCGTTAACGCATATTTATATATACACATATATGTACATGTGTACAGGTATGTATGTATGTATGTATGTATGTATGTATGTATGTATGTATGTATGTATGTGTGTGTGTGTATGTATGTATGTATGTATGTATGTATGTATGTATGTATGTATGTATGTATGTGTATATATATATATGTATAAATATCCACCGGCCCCCTTGCGGGGCCACCAGGCTGCGAGGGTGAGGAATGTAGCTCCCTGTTCCAGTTGCAGTTTCCAGTTTCCACTGTTACAGTCCACGCGCGAAAGGGGGGAGCCCCAAAACAACTTTTTTCACCACGCCCAAATCGCGTTGTCTGAATTCCTGGGGGGGCGTGGGACACGTACAAATACATGAGATTCGCGTCCCCGAGGCCATCATCTCTTTGTAAATTACCCATATTCGCGTCCCCGAGGCCATAAACTTTGGTAAATTATTCTAACGATCGCGTCCCCGAAACCAGAATCCCTCGTGGATTACGCCATGTTCGCGTCCCCGATACCATTCACCATTGTGAATTACGCAATGTTCGCGCCCCCGATGCCATACACCCTTTTAATTTACACCATACTTGCGCCCCCGAGGCCAAACACCCTAGTAATTTACACACATTTCGCGCCCTCGAGGCCATATCGACGTACATTACATGATGCTCGCGTCCCCGAAGCCATACACACTCATAAAGTACGCCATAGTTGCGTCCTCGAGGCCATACGCCCTCCTAGAGTACGCGAAATTCGCCTCCCCGAAGCCGTAAGCCCCTGCAAATGACGCAAGATTCGCTCCCCCGAAACCATAAACCATCGACAAATATGCAACATTCGTACGTGTAAAATATTCCGCAGTTTGTGAAGCCCCGACATTGCTCCACGTCAGCGTCCAGACATCCCAACGCAGCTCTGGCAAGTCCCATTCTAAGAGAGGAGGGCCGGCGGCATGGGGGTGAAGCCCTTACGGATATCTATATATCGATCTATCTATCTATCTGTCTATCTATACACTAGAACCATCGCGCGCGCTTCGCGCGCGCTCAAGTTCTAGCTAGGCTTCATGGGCGAACGCATGGAATACCATCCTCGTCGTTTCTTGCATCCAAAGGACTCTCTTCGAGGCCCTGCGCAAGCCTCCGAATCGCATAGAAGGCGAACTCGGAAAAGCAAAAATCAGTAATTGCCGCTAGGTAAACGTAGACAAAAACCATTGGAAAACAACGCTGTTACCCTCTTCGGGCTCTCTCGGGACGGCTCTCGAAGCTCTCGTGGGCTGTTTTGGGGACCTCGTCGGGGATTTTTTGGGAGCCTCTCAATGGGATGTGTTGGAGGCCTCTGGAAGGCCCCGGAGTCCTCTCAGAGGTCTCTGGAGGCCTCCTGCTCCCGCTCTTGGGGTATTTTGGGCCTTGCGTCTTTTTTAGTGACTCAGGGGTTCACTTGGTTTTTCATCGTGCTTCCCTTGATTGGGGACCTGCGAACCTTCCGAATGCCGCTCGCAAAAGTATATGCGTCCATGTCATGTCGCCTCCTTCTCGTCAAATATCCCAAACTACTCCTGCCCCGCAGTGCGCAGGGGTTGGGTACGTCGCCAGGGTAATTCAAATTCCTCGGTCTTGGAGCGTTGGAATCTGGAAAGCGTGAGAAGGCGAACATGATGGACCCACGAACCCGGAAAGGGATATAGACATGTGGAGCATGGACACGTTTTCACGATACCCAACTGGGCAACACCTCACGAAACATCCCACGAGACACTTCACGAAACATCCCACGAGACACCTCACGAAACATTCCACGAGACACCTCAAGAAACATTCCACGAGACACCCCGCGAAACATTCCACGAGACACCCCACGAAACATTCCACGACGACAGGCAACCACTCAACCAAGGCGGTGTGGTCGTGCTGGGGAGTGGTCGTGCTGGGGTGTGGTCGTGCTGGGGGGTGGTCGTGCTGGGGGGTGGTCGTGCTGGGGGGGTGGTCGTGCTGGGGGGTGGTTGTGCTGGGGCGTGGTCGTGCTGGGGCGTGGTCGTGCTGGGGCGTGGTCGTGCTGGGGCGTGGTCGTGCTGGGGTGTGGTCGTGCTGTGGTGAGGTCGTGCTGGGGTGTGGTCGTGCTGGGGTGTGGTCTTGCTGGGGTGGGGTCGTGCTGGGGTGGGGTCCTGCTGGGGTGTGGTCGTGCTGGGGTGTGGTCGTGCTGGGGTGGGGTCGTGCTGGGTGGGGTCGTGCTGGGGTGTGGTCGTTCTGGGGTGTGGTCGTGCTGGGGTGTGGTCGTGCTAGGGTGGGGTCGTGCTGGGGTGGGGTCGTGCTGGGGTGTGGTCGTGCTGGGGTGTGGTCGTGCTGGGGTGTGGTCGTGCTGGGGCGTGGTCGTGCTGGGGTGGGGTCGTGCTGGGGTGGGGTCGTGCTGGGGTGTGGTCGTGCTGGGGTGGTCCGCACCCTGTGATTTATCGATCGGGTCGTGCTGGGGTGTGGTCGTGCTGGTGCTGGGGTGTGGTCGTGCTGGGGTGTGGTCGTGCTGGGGTGTGGTCGTGCTGGGGTGTGGTCGTGCTGGGCGTGGTCGTGCTGGGGTGTGGTCATGCTGGGCGTGGTCGTGCTGTGGTGTGCCCGCTGGGGTGTGGTCGTGCTGAGGTGTCCCGCACCCTGTGATTTATCGATCGGGATTTCAAAAACAAGCGTTTCGCCTGAGACATCCTCAAATTTTAATCCGCCGGCCTCCTTCGACCTCGATATTTATCAGGGAAAGAATCCGCCGGCCTCCTTCAAGTTGGGCACCGGGGACATGTTTACATACTAAAAGAGAACCCTGGGCCAAAGCCCTTTCCGGTAAAAAAGTACACAAAAACCAATGACAATGAACGATTTTCCCTTGTTCGGGATCTCTCGGGACGGCTCTCGAAGCTCTCTTGGGCTGTTTTGGGGGCCTCGTCGGGAATTTTTTAGGGGGCCTCCCAGGGGGTTGGGGTGTGTTGGAGGCCTCTGAGGTGTCCTAGAACCCTCTCGGAGGTCTCGGGCGGCCTCCTGCTCCCGCTCTTGCGCTCATCTTGGGTCTGTTCTGGGGTGGTCTGGAGCTGTCCGGGGCGCTTCTTCGGCAGTCTTGGGGCCGTCTTGGCCCGTCTTGGGGCTGTCTTGGGGGCCTCTGGGGCGGTGTTGGGGCGGTCTTGGGGACCTCTTTGGCCGTCTTGGAGCGTTGGAAGCATGAAATGGTGAGAAGGCCAAAAACGATTGCACAAACCATGCACATTATAGATTTTGGGTTCTCCGGGCGCTCTCGGGAGGCCTCTCGGAGCTCTCTTGAGGTCTCTTTGAGGCCTCCTGGGAGCCTGGAGAGCCGCCCGAAAGCTATCCTGGGTTGCTTGGGAGCGTCTTGGGCAATTCTTTTACGTTCTGGGGGCTTTTGGGGTCGTCTTGGGCTGTCTTTGGGAATTGTGGGGGCTCCCCGGGAGGCTGGGAAGCGCGGTACAGGGAACGTACTCAAGATGCGAGCGAGGTGGAGGACGCCCCGGGAAGGGCCCGGCGTATTTGCTTATATCTATTATTAGAAATCTAGATGTTTTACCAGGGTGCATGTATACATACATATCTATATACACACTAGTATCATCTAATATAATAGAATGTAGTATAGTATAATATACTATGATACGCTACACTATAATATACTATGATATACTATTATATTATATGGAATTATGTTGTAATATATACCACATGATGGTATAATGTAATCTATTAGAACAGAATGTAAACATGCTGTAATATGATATACTGTAGTATAATCTATTATAGTATAACATATTGTAATCTAACAGAATATAACATGACAGACGACAATACATATTATAATAGCGTATATCATAAGGTACTACACTATGGTACAATACATTACACTACATCATACTATGATATACTGTCATACACTAATATATATATATATATATATATAACATAATATGATGTGTGTTAATATACCAGGATGTAATATAACATGCTATATTACAATATGATATGAAACAAGATACTATATCAAACTATAATCTACGATCATATAATATAGTAGACAACCATGAATTTATATACATACATGTATTTATATATATAGAGAGAGAGAGAGAAAACATATATAGAAAAACAAAAGATATATAAAGAAAGAGAGAAAGAGAGAGAGAGAGAGAGCGACAGAGAGCGATAATCGGCCGCCACGCACCACCTCTCGGGGGTTGCCAGAGGCGCTCCTAGTCCAAGGTGTCCCCAACTTCCCTGCCACTTTCGGCCCCAAACTTGCCTGCCATAGTACCCGTCCCAAACTTCCCTGCCAGAGGAGGAGGTGGAGGAGGAGGAGGAGGAGGAGGATGAGGAGGAGGGAGAGGAGGAGCCTCTTGCTGCCCCCACCGCCGCCGCGGCTTGGCTGGGCGCAATCCATCTGGGCATGGTGACGGGTGCTATGGAGGCCATCGCGGCTTCCCGTGACAAGCTCAGCACAATTGGCATACATAAGCTGTCGGGGGTCCGCGCTGCCCTCCGAAGGTTCAAGATTTTGGGAAAATGGGGCCACTTTTGGAAAGGAGCAGGTCCGCAGGCCATTGAACTCTCGTCCCCTTCGGGCACCTGTGGCCGAATGTTCTCTTTTGCTGTGAAAACAGACTGTCCATTTTCTTGTGTCGCCGGTTGGTTGAAGGCCTCCCAATTTGGGTCTGAGTAGATGGGGTCGGAGGATCGCGCCGCATCGCCGATGCATCGGCGATGCATCTGCGACGCATTGGCGCCGTCGGGGTGGAGAAAATCGGGCCCCACATCGAGCCGCATCGCCGATGCATCGGCGATGCGGTGCGCTCCTCCGACCCTGCCTTCTTCGACCCCATTTGGGAGGCCGATCCCGTGTCGGTGAACCCAGGCATCCGACGTCGCGTTGGAACCCCTTGCCCGGGACCGGCTGTTCGCCCCGAACAGTTTTATGACAGTTCCGGGGCCGGCGAGGGCCCCCGGCAGAAACAGTGGCGAAAACCATCCTCAGTGATTTGATCTGCATCGAGGGGATGTCGGGGCACATCGGCGACGCGACCAAAAGTCCTCTCCTCACAGAGCCAGCCGAGCCTCCCCGCGCCCCGCAGCGGGCGCCGCGGCGGCCTAGGACGTCGCCGATCGCGGGGCCGAAGCTCCTGGAAGCCTCCCAGGGCGGGCCCGCGCCGTCCCCCCTCCCCGTCGGGGCCTCTCGTCCTGGCCCACCCCGCCCTGCTTTTTCCCGCGGGAGGGGCCTATGCCGCGAGAAGGACGTAATTAGCAAGCCGGAGCCATGTGACGCATCCTGGTCTGTGGGGACGGTGCGGACGGAACACATGGAATAGAATAAAGAACAACTGAATAAACGTACATAAACTTTCGAAGCTCCGACCGGATCTCTTGGATAGGCGCTAGATCTCCCTCACGACTGATGAGCGGTCGAACGCCGACGAAGACGACGACGACGACGACGATCGACGACGACGGATGGCGACGACGGCGACGTCGAGAACACACAACTGATCGACGGTCTGCGACGAAGACCGACTGTCGGCTGTCGACGGCGGCGAGAAGGAACAAGCGAACGAGCGAAGGATGACGGCGACGACGCCGTCGCCGGCCGCCACAATCGATGGCCAGGCTCCTCCTTTGGACGCCCGAAATGGGTAGGCAAAGAATGGGTACAATGCCCGACAACAAGTGTTGTCCCAAACCAACAGCGGCCGCTGTTGGGCGGGCGGCCTCCTGTCTCAACGGGACACGGGCCGCGGCGGCGTGGACAGCGAGTCCTGTTCAAAATGAACAGGAACTGCTGTTGGGCACTGTGCCCATTCTTTCCGCACCCCTTTCCGGCGTCCAGATCTCCTGGCCCGGATCTCGAAGCGTAACCCCAGGAAGCATTTAAGAACCCCCCCCCCCCTTCCGGCAAATCGATAACCCTTCCGCACCCTGGAAGCGTTTCCTCCTGCCCCCTCCTCCTCCTCCTCCTCCTCCTCCTCCTCCTCCTCCTCCTCCTCCTCCTCCTCCTCCTCCTCCTCCTCCTCCTCCCGCGCCCCCCTCCTTCCCTCGGGGCCCAAGGCCTGTCAGGGCCCAAGTCACCTGTTGTGTGTCCGGGTGCTAAACCTATCGTGCGGTTATTTCGGCCCCTCGGAATATCGAATAAAAATGCGGTGCTAAGACGACGAGGGGGCCGGCCCCGAGACCCCCCCCCCCCACCCCAGGAGCGGAGGCGGGGGCCGTCCCTGGAAGGGAGCCCCGGGCAGGCCGCGGGAGCCCCAGGGCCTCATGGAGGCCCGCGGGAGCCTCCGCCGAGGCCCAGGACGAAGAAGCAGAACGTCCCCCCCCCCCTCCCCTTTTTGTGCCCCTTCCCCCCCTTCCCCCCCTTCCTGCTCCTTTTTGTGCCCCCTTCCCCCCCTTCCTGCTCCTTTTTGTGCCCCCTTCCCCCCCCTGTTGTGCCCCCTTCCCCCCCTTCCCCCCTTGTTCCTGCCGTCCTCCCTTTTGTGCCCCTTCCCCCCTTCCTGCTCCTTCCCCTCTCCCCGCAACCGCTCGCGTAACTCTTTGCCTGCCCATGCACCGTCTAAGCGCCAGCCTTCACTGAGTCTCCCCTCTTCGAGGTGGGGTTCAGGGCATCCGACGCCACGACCTTCTGTGACGCGGGAGACCAGATCACTCGACTGAGGGGGGAAGAAGCGAGCCTGAATCGGCGATACGTCGCCGATAGATGGGTGATCGGCCCCCGATAGCGGAGCGGCAGAGTCCTTGGGCGGGGTGGGCATGGGTGTGCTATCGGGGCCCCATCGGCGATCAATGGGCGATTGGGGGTCGATGTATCCCCCCCTGATCTGCGTTTGTCCCCAATGCCTCCCCCCTCATCCTCCCAAAATTTTGCCCCTGATCTGCATTCGTCCCGCACCGCTGTTTGACGGCCCCGGGCCCAGAAACGGCCTCCTGGCGCGGAAAGCGCCCAAGAACACCAGGCAAGGCTGCGAAGATGTCGTCGAACCCTTTGGAATCTGTGGCGGGTTCCGAAAACCAGCCCAAAACAAAGTTGTCCTTTCGGTGGGGGCTGCCCTTGCTTCCGTTTCCAGTCACTGCTCCCTATTGGCATTTGGAAGCTTCGTGGTTGGTTTCGGTCTTTCCCTACAGCAGGCGCAATCCAAAAGCTAGATCGGATGCCCTGCGGCGAGGGTGTGTGGAGAGGCAGGGCCCACGAGTCTACCTCGGCCCTGCCCCGTACGCACCTCCACCTCTGTGGGGGTGGCCTGCTCTGCTTCCGCCGCCTTCCGCCGGCGAAGCCACACTAATTTTGCTTCCGCCGCCTTCCGCCGAGGAAGAGATGCCAACTCCCTGGGTCCTTGAAGGCGATGCCATTTCTGGAGCGCCCCGTGCAGAGGAGTTGCGCAAAAAACTGCCAAAAGCTTGAAGATCGACGCCGAAACGCGTAACATCTCTAAACAGGAGGCCCACCATCACGTAGAACTACAATTCGCCTGGATGACGAAGGCCTGGAAGCCCTGAGGCTGAGGCATAAGACGCTCAGACACATCCATGTGAAACAGGCAGCGGAGTAGGAGGCGGAGGCGGAGGAGGGAAGGCGGCAAACCTCCAAACAGTCCAGGACCAGAGCATGGACCAGCATTCAACAGCGCGGCCTTGGAGATCGAAGCCGAGACGCGCCACATCCCAGGAAGCCCATCCCGCTCGCCGGCCGGCCCCGCGCCTGCCGCAGCCGCCGCATGGCCCGGGGGCCCGCGAACAGGCCCACCGACAGCGCGGTCGAGCGCGCGTCGACGACCTCGGGAGGAGCGTCGCTCGTCGCCGCAGTCCTCGCCATCGCCATCGCCGTCGTCGGTGCTCGTGGTTAGCTCAAGTGGAAGACCTGGCATGATTGAAAAGAATGGTCTCGACTCGAGACGGTCCACCAAGCGAGGCGACCTGCAAGCTGCAGCTGCACGCCCCAGCGCAGCGACCTTCCAGTTGCACGCCCGATCCACCGCCGCTGGTCAGGTCTTCCACACATCGACCGCTACGCATGCCCACTGCCCCTCGCCGGGCGGGCCCAGCCTGGGCCCAGGAGCGCATGAGCATTGGATGCGCCGCGGGGCCTGTGCACCACCGCTCTCGGGCCCTGGGCCTGGCCAGAAGCAGTATGCACAGACCTCGTTGCCTTACTCTTGCGAGGGGCCTCGCTCGTCGTCGCCGTCGTCACCATCGCCGTTGCCGTCGGTTGCGATCCTTGGTCGTCGTGAGCCGTCGTCGTCGGTACTTGTCGTCAGCGCCTTCTTCTTCTTCTTCTTCGTCGTCGTCGTCGTCGCTGGTCGTCGATAGTCGGACGTCGGGCATATCCAAGTCTGCGGACGCTTTGGGCCCTCGACGAGCCTGCGGGGACCTCCAGAGACGGACCCTCGGAGACGTCCAGGGATCGCCTCCAGAGACCTCCAGAGGGAGGCGAGACGACGGTCGTCGTCGCGGTCGCCGCCGCCGCCGTCGTCCTCGTCGAGAACGAGGGTGGCGGAGGACGGGGGCGAGGTGGAGGGGGGGCAGCAGGAGGTCCGCAGCAGCAGCGGCAGCAGGGGGGCGGGAGGAGCAAGAGACCGCGCGGGGGAAGCGGGCGCAGTCGGGTGGAGGAGGCGCAGGAGTAGGAAGCGGGAGGGTGTGTGGGTGGCGGGGGCAAGCGGTCAAGAGGAGAGGGCGGAGGAAGCGGGGTGAGGGTAGGAGAATGATACAGGGCGTCATGCGGGCGCGGAGGAGCAATCAGGAGGCGCGGGGGGCAGAGGAAGCGTTGGGACGCCGCGCGCAGACCGCTGCGACGCGGTCCGGTCTGCCTACTTATCCGGGGGGCGCGGGAGGGGGCAGGGAGGATGGCAAGGCCTGTGGAGATGCGCACAGACGGCCCTCTGACCCTGGCCTTCCAAAAAAAAAAACCCTCTCCAGACCTACAGTCCTATCTGGACTGCCTCAAACCTCGACAGGAATTTAGACGTCGAGGTCCTGATGTTATTTTTAGCCCTCCTGAAATGTCAGGGGTACTCCACCAGGTCCTGGCTGGCCTCAACTGGGGGGACTGAACGGCTCCGATACCGCTGCTCCCCGGACCTCCCCGGGTGCGTGCTCTGACCAGAATTTCGAAGCGAATCCAGGCGCGGCCACAAAGAAAGACGAAGCCAAGACTGGGGCGGCATTGGACTGTAACAACTCGGGGATCTCAGATATCTTAAGACGAAGCCAGGGCGAGGACAAACTGGGGGAGGATAAATCGAGAATCTATGGGATCTGGCGGCTTTGGAAAATCTCTCGGGCGCCGAACGCTCTGATACTGGGACGGATTCATTCTCGTCCCAGCCCCGTCCGATATCTGGCGACCCCGGAAGAAACATCAGGCGCCGCGGCCGTTCTAGAGCGCTCCGCAACGCCCCGAGACCGTTCCAGAGCGCTCTCGAAAGCCCGCCCGACGAGGGCTCTTCAGGACGGGAAGCGGTATCGAAATCTCTTCCGCCTCTGGTCGTCGCGGAGACGTCGTGTCGATCTTCGTCACTGTCCATCTAGGTCGGCGTCATTCCATGGATCATCCTTGCGAGTCGGCGACTGCCGACATGGGCCATGACCAAGATCGGCATGGACAAGATCCCGCGACATCGTGGTCATGGTCCCCGTGCTTCTTCCCTCGATGCTGCTCCGAGCAGCCCCCGGGGAGCTTGCTGAGGGCTGCCCGGGAGGAGGAGGAGGAGGAGGAGGAGGAGGAGGAGGAGGAGGAGGAGGAGGAGGAGGAGGCCGGGCGCAGGCTCAGGCCTTGCCTCCTGAGAGGGCCCAGGCCTTTCCCTCCAGTCCCGTGGGCGTGAGGAGACGCGGCCCGCGTCTCCTCACCTCCTCCTCCTCCCTCCTCTCCTCCTCTCCCCTCCTCCTCCT
>CAUYUJ010014975.1:195000-197500 GCA_963575745.1 Prorocentrum cordatum
ACGTACGCATTCCGCTGGCGTGTAGAACTCAAAGGACCAAGGTGCATGGCGCGCAGCGCCAATGCAGTCTTGTATTTCTATATATATATATATAGATGTACAGACTCCCCTAACAGTGCTTGCGCTTAGGGTGTCTTATTTCTCTTCCAAGGACCTGGCCCTGAATGTCGGTCTGGCGGCTCCGTGCTTGCCGTCGCCGCCCCGTCGCCGCACAAAACGTGCATTGCACAAAACATAGTTTGCACCACATAGATTGCATGCCATAGATTGTACAACATAGACTGCACCACATAGATTGCACCACAAAATGTTTCACCACGTTATCTGCACAACGTTGGTTGCACCACATAGGTTGCACCACATAGATTGCATATGTTACACAACACGTATTGCACATTAATTGCGCAACATTGAATGATTGCTAGAGCACACGCTGCTTCGGATCCACGCGAACTAGCATATGTACAAAAACAGCACGTGCGTGCTCAGGCTCATATCAAGTCGCATCTGAAGATGAGGAATGAGAAGATTGAGAAGCAGAGGAACAAGGAGAAGGAGGATTATGAGGATCACCCGATGGCCGCTGTGCATGATCTGCAATGGTGGGGTCGCAATCGAATGTAGGTGGGGGTGCCACACCTTGCGATGAGAGTGGCTGAGGAGGGGATGCCACTCCGTGCGATTGCACTGGAAACCAAGATCCGAAGTCAAATCTTGGAGGATGTCTAAAGCGACAACGACTTTGGAGAACATTGAGATAACTTTGAATCCGTAGTTTTAATGTGTGTGGAATGTCCCGGGCAAAACGGACACGTTTCCCAGAGCTGCGTCACACATCATTGACATCCAATTGAGTTTGAAGGGTTTTCTCCCTCATGCTTTAACCCCTGAATGTTCTTGGACCCTGACGCCGCGATCTGCGTGAGGGGTGCGTCCAATGTTCGGAATCCCGAAGAGATCTCACATGAAACGGCAAGGCAAAACGCGAACGGGACCCTCTGGCCTGAATCGTTCGCCTCTCTTTCGGAGAGGTGATCATGAGGATACACACATATACAGATGTATGTATGTATGCATGCATTCATGTATGTATGTATGTATGTATGTGTGTATGTATGTATGTATGTATGTATGTATGTATGTAGGTATGTATATATGTATGTATGAATATATATATATATATATATACCAGCACGTATGTACGCATGTGTGCATGCATGTGCATGTATGTATGTATGCTTGCATGTTCGTACATCTGTAGGCATGTATGTATACGTGAATGCACGCATCCATGCATGTACGTATATATGTATGTGCACGTATGTATGCATGTATGCAGGTATGCATGTATGTATGTATGGTTGTATGTATGTATGTATGTACGTACGTACGTACGTACGTATGTATGTATGTATGTGTGCATGTATGTATGTATGTATGTATGTATGTATGTATGTATGGATGTATGTATGTATGCGCATGTATGCATGCATGCATGCGTGTATGCATGTATGTATGCATGCATGCATAGTTGTATGTATGCATGCATGCATGCATGCATGCATGTATGTATGTATGTATGCATGCATGTATGTTTGATCGTAGGTATGTATGTGTGCGTATGTGGTCATGCATGTATGTATGTATGCATGGCTGTATGTATGTGTGTGCATGTATGGATGCATGCATGCATGCACGTATATGCATTTGCATATATATGTATATATGTTTATGAATCGGTATACGCATATGAACATGTATGTGTTTATGTATGTGTATATGTACACAACTATGCGTATGTATACATATTTTTATATATATATGTGTGTGTGTATGTATAGATGCATGCATGTAGATTCTTATCCATGAGTTTGCACATACATACATATCCACACGTGCCCCAAGATCTGGCTCCAGGCGAAAACCTGCGGCGCCAGGGCCAACAGGCGTCATAGGGGCCCACTTGCGTGCCCTTAGGGGTCCTCCGAGGTCTCCACGGGGCTTCGGAGAGCCCAGGCCCCGGAGAACTTCTGCGGACCTGGGCCCGCCGGCCTCGCCTCCTCGGGGAGGGAGGGCCGCCAAAGACGCCCTGCACGGCGCCGGGGAGCCGCCCGGCCGCCTCATCGCGGGAGCACGACGCCGAGGAGCGACTTGAGCACACCGTAGGCTCGGTAGTCGAACGTGTGGTCGCCGTCCGGGATCGTGTCCGGGGTGAGCATCACCTCGGGCGCCTTCCTCATCGTCTGGGCCAGCAGCTCCCGGTAGGAAGTGGGCGTGGCCCTGTTCTTGCTGCCCCACATGACGAAAGTCTTCAGCGACTGTGTGCCTCGCGGAACCTTTGAAATTTTGTCGGCGAGGTACATCGGGAAAGGTACCACTGGACTGAGCAGCACCAGTGATGACAACTGCTTCGGAAATATCTTGAGCAACGTCGCGTAGGTTGCTACGCCAGCGCCCTTCCCGAAACCGTACAGAACGACGTTCTTCCACTCCAGCTTGT
>CAUYUJ010014975.1:200000-212500 GCA_963575745.1 Prorocentrum cordatum
GAGATACGGCCATTGGCTTCGCGGAGCCATGGCCGTACACAACAACCTGCGCGTCTTTCTCCCCAGGCTGCAGGCAATGAATGAGCTGCTCCGTAGAGTCACCAGCAGCAATGCCATCCAGGGCCAGCTTTGGAAGCATACGCTGGTTGCGATCCCGCCAGCGCAGCAGCGCCACTGCGTCGGGGAAGACCTCATCTGCACCCATCATGAGCAACCATTCGCTGATGCGTGCGTACTGCTTCTTGACCGACGGAGGGGCCTCTTTCCCCGAGACCGAGTCCTGCCACGCTGCCTTCATGCCGTACTCGCCGCGGACGAGGTCCTTCGGGGCGCCTGGCAGGCTCAGGAGACAGATGGGCTTCAGCTTCAGCAACTTGCAGAGCTGCAGGATCGCCGAGCCGGAGGCGGACAAGTGCGCGGCGTTGAGGAGGACCGAATCGCCTGGCTGGAGCTTGGCGCCGAAGCTCTCCAGCATGGTGTAGGCGCACACTATGGTCGGGGCCAGGCAGATCTGCTCCGGCGACAACTCCTCGAGGATCTCGGGAGGCACACGCAGGACGTCCTCCTCGTTGCAGATCAGCAGCGTGCGAGCGGTGCCGATCGGGCGCTGCGAGTTGAACTTGGTCGGCTTCGGCAGTATGAACACGGCGTCGTCCTGCTTCAGCTCCTCGATGCGCGAGCCCACCTGCTCGATGCGCCCAACGCCGCTCATGCCCAGGCAGACTCCCGACTGCTGCAGCTCCGCATACATCATGGAGTCGTCCACCGGCACGGCGAGCATGCGCACCAGCAGCTCGTCGTGATCCAGGGTCCTCTTCAGAGCCTTCGGCTTGGCCTGGACCTGCACGGGGCCGCTGAGGGCCTGCCCGTGCTGATCAGTCCTGGACGAGCCCAGGACGTGCTGCACGGGTCCAGTGTGGTTGATCTTCGTTGAGAGCTCGGCCGCGTTGAATAACGCTCTCTTCATGAAATCCTTGTCTGTCAACACCATGTCCTCCGTGTCCCGGCCCCTGAGCCACTCCTGAAAGCCATCATCGTGTTGGCTGGGGCCTGCTCTGACGCGCTCCTCGAGGTTGACCACCGCCTCTCTGTCGGCGTCCTTGGGGCGCTGACCCTCCTGGAAGCGACCGCCCCCAAAGCCGGCAGCGAACTCCTCCTCCGCTGTCTGCTCGGTGCGCCCGGTGGCGTCGTACCGCCGCCGCTTCTCCTGGTCGGTCAGAACGTTGTACGCCTTGTTGAGGAGCTGGAACTTCTTGGGGTCGCCGCCCTTGTCTGGGTGCTCCGCGAGCACCCGCTGCCTGGGACGAGGATGAGGACGATGGGGGAACCAGGAGGGAGGAGGAGGCGGACGGGAGAGAAAGATGAGGAGGATGAGCAGCTGCCTGAACTTGGACCGGATCTCGTGGAGTGTGGCATCCTGGCCGACCCCGATCAGCGCGTAGTAGTCCTGAGGTGCTCACCGATAGTACACTCCACCAGTACCCCCCACCCCACCTGCACCTTGCACTCCACCCTCCTTTCCGTCCCCTCCTTGCAGCGTGGACGGACCGTGTTCGGGTGGACAGGGGGGGGCAAAGCGACCAAGCGACTTGACAACAAATCGGGCAGGGACGATGAAGCATACAATTACTGCTCGTCTGGGTTGTTGGCTGCGGCCTGGCGGCCTCGGCGGTGACGAAAACGACGAACAAGGACTATCGATCGAGTCGTCCACTTCCCAGTTGGTGGCTGCGACCCCCCAAGGCAGCAGCGACTGGGTATTTCGTGCGCCTTACATACGAGAACGGCACCCGCACACCATACCATGCTTACATTCTCATCAGGCCCCGCCCGATCGCGGTACGGTGCATCGCTTTACGCGTCTATGGGCCGAGAAGACGATGCACCGTACCATTCCTGTCTCGCAAATCGGCGACGCCTCTCGGGCACGGCCTAAGCAACCCCTTCCGCGACGAGCACCCTCCGCAGCGTCCCCCTCGCCCTCCGGGCCTCCCTCCGGCTGCATGCATGCGTACGCCTTGGGGTGGAGGAGGAGGCAGGAGGACTAGGAGGAGGAGGAGGAGGAGGAAGACTAGGAGGGGGAGGAGGAGGAGGAGGAGGAGGAGGAGGAGGAGGAGGAGGAGGAGGAGGAGGAGGAGGGGGATTAGGAGGAGGATGCGGAGGAACTAGGAGGATGAAGACGAGAAGGAGGAGAAGGACGAGGAGGAGGCGGAGGAGGCGGAGGAGGAGGAGGAGAAGAGGAGGAGAAGGAGGAGGAGGAGGAGGAATACTAGGAGGGGGAGGAGGAGGAGGAGGAGGAGGAGGGAGGAGGAGGAGAAGGAGGAGGAGAGGAGGAGGAGGAGGAGGAGGGAAGGAGGAGGAGGAGGAGGCGGAGGAGGCGGAGGAGGAGGAGGAAGATGAGAAAGACTAGAAGGAGGAGGAAGAGGAGGATGCGGAGCAACTAGGAGGAGGAGGGGGAGACGAAAGACTAAGAGGAGGAGGCGGAGGAGGAGGAGGAGGAGAGAAGGAGGAGGAGGAGAGGAGGAGGAGGAGGAGGAGGAGGAGGAGGAGGAGGAGGAGGAGGAGGAGGAGGGAGGAGGAGGAGGACTAGGAGGAGGAGGAGGAGGAGGAGGAGGAGGAGGAAGAGGAGGAGGAGGAGAAGGAGTAGGAGTAGGAGTAGTAGGAGGAGGAGGAGGAGGAGGAGGCGGAGGAGGAGGAGCAGCAGCAGGATGAGGAGAAGGAGGAGCAGGAGAGAGGAGAAGGAGGCGGAGGAGGATAAAGACTAGGAGGAGGAGGAGAAAGAGGAGGAGGCGGAGGAGGCGGAGGAGGAGGAAGAGGAGGCGGAGGAGGAGGAGGAATAATACAAGGAGGAGGAGGCGGAGGAGGAGGAGGAGGAGGAGAGGAGGAGGAGGAGGAGGAGGAGGAGGAGGAGGAGGAGGCAGGAGGAGGAGGAGGAGGAAGAGGAGGGGGAGGAGGAGAAGGAGGAGGAGGAGGAGGAGGAAGAGGAGGAGGAGGAGGAGGAGGAGGAGGAGGCCAAGCCGCCCCTCGGCCTCGGGAGACGCCAACGCGGTACGGTGCACACGAGCCGTCCGCGGAGTGTACGCGTGGCCTGGCCCTTTTGGAGGCCTCTCTTGGCCCGTCCGGGGGGCCCACTTGGGCAGTCTTGGAGCCCCCTCGGCCCGTCCTGGGGCCCTCTTGGGGCCGTCTTGGAGCCCCTCGGGCCGTCTTGGGGTCCTCCTGTGGCCGCCTTGGGGGCCTCTTGGTCATGGGGCTCTCTTGGGAGCCTCTAGGCGCCCTCTTGGGTCGTCTTGGGGCCCTCTGTGCCCCTGTGGCCGTCCCGGGGGGCGCTTGGGGCGCCTTGGGGCCCTCTTGGGGACCTCCGGGGCCATCTTGGGACGATCTCGGGGGCCTCTTGGGCCGTCCTGGGCCGTCGGAAGCCCAAACAGGCGAAAATCCGAACAGTTTGCAACAACCTGAGGGTCCTGATGGGGCCCTGTCCTGTTTGGCTCTCTTGGGGTCCTCTTGGGCCGTCCTGGGGCCAATGTTGTTTGGCCTCCTCAGGGTCCTTTCGGGGCCCTTTTGGGCAGTCTTGGGGTCCTCTTGGGCCAATTGGGGGCCCTTTTGGGCCGTCTTGGAAGCCTCTGGCCGTCTTGGAGCTCTCTTGGGGGCTGGGAGCCTCTTGGGGCCCCCTTGGGGCTCTCTTGGGGCCATCTTCGGGCCCTATTGGGCTGTCTTGGGGCACTCTTGGCCCGTCTTGGGGCTATCTTGGGCCGTCTTGGGGACCTCTTGGGGCCCCTGTGGCCGTCTTGGGACGATCCTTGGGGTCTCCTGGGCCGTCCTGGGCCGTCATTGGCATGAAAAAGCAGGGATCAGCGAAACCATACACACACGTACGGAGCATGAATGTTTTTGGCCTCCTTAGGCCCTCCCGGGGGTCCTCTTGGGGCCTATTGGACCTTCTTGGGACCCTCCTGGGCCGTCTTGAGGCCATCTGAAGCCATCTTGGAACGCTCTTAGGCGGTCCTGGGCTTTCTTGGGGCGCGTTGGTTCATCTTGGAGCCCTCTTGGACCCCTCTTGGGCCGTCTTGGGCGCTTCTTGGGACGTCTTGGGTCGCCTCTTGGGCAGTCTGGGGGGGGGGGTCTGGCCATTGGATCCAAATCTCACGCGCCTTGCCCCTCCCCTCGACCCCTCCCTAGAAAGCTTCGCCCCAACAGAACGTCATCACTCGTACCTCGCTTCTTCCGTTACACGGGAGAGCGCGGGAACGGAAAGAGCGCTTCAGGAACTTGCCCGAGATGGTTTATGGCAATCTACGCTCTTGGGAGCCTTGGTGTTAAGAGCTTGTTACGTCACAGCTCACTGCTGGGGCCTCTGGTGTTCAGAGACTTTTACGTTGCCGCTCGCTGTTGTGAGCCTTGCTCTTGAGAGTTTTTACGCCACCACGCTCTGGGGAGCTATAACCTGAAAAACAATCAAAAACAAAAGAACCATCGATGAATGTTGCCTCTTTGCTGGGCCCTCTTGGGATGCCCTTTTGCAAGCATCTTGGGGCGTCTCGGGGCCCCCTTGGACCGTCGTGAGGCCTTCTTAGGCCGTCTTGGAAATTTCTTGGACGGTCTTGGGGTCTCTTGGAGCGCTCTTGGGTCGTCTTGGAGCTGTCTTGGACCCCTCTTGGGCCGCCTTGGGGAAATCTTGGACCGTCCTGGACGCCTCTTGGGCCGTCTTGGGGGCATCTTGTGGGAGGGGGAATCCGGAAGGCCTTTAGACCTATGCCCCGGTTCCCCCCCTCCTCCCCTGGATCCCTCCCTAAAGGGCTTCTCCCCAATTCAACGTCATCACTCGTACTTCGCTCTTTCTGTCACCTGCTTGGCACGGGGACGGACAGCGCTCGTACTCTGTGAGGGCGCGAGATCGCTTGCTCAGTGTCTTGGAGCCCTCTTGGTATTCAGACTTTGGCACACCCACCTGGTGAAACATCAATGAATGTGGCCCCTCTGGGCCTTCTTGGGGGTCCTGTTGGGGCTCCTTTGGGCAGTATTGGAGCCCTCTTGGGTCGTCCTGGGCCCACCTTGGGCCGTGGTTTCGTTGCACTGCGCAACGTCTGGGCTTCTTTGGATGAGATCTCGTTAATCCAAAGCGGTGGTCTACTTGCCAGCGGTAATTTGTGTAGTTTTCTGCCGACCTGTTCTGTGCTATGGAAGCCATGCCATCGTAAGCGCCCTGGCTTGGGCCATCTTGGTGGGCTTGGGCCGTCTTGGAGCCCCCTGGGGCCGTCTTGGGGATCTCTTGTGGCCCTCTTGGGGCTCTCTGAGGAACGATTTGAGGCCCTCAGGGGCCTCTCTTGGCCCGTCTTGGGGCCCTCTTGGGCCATCTTGGAGCCCTCTCGTGCCGTGCCCTCTTGGGGCCGCATTGGGACCTCTTGCGCCGTCTTGTGGGGATCATGGCGGTCCTTTGGGCCTTCGTCGACACTGTGAAGATCAAAGGAGCAGATCTGCTAAAAAGGTAGTTTTTGTTGGACAATGTTTGCCTCTTCGGCATTTGAAAGCCTCGTGGAACGTCTTGATGACCTCTTTGGCAGTCTTGAGGCCGTCCTGGGCCCTCTTTGAGCGCTCTCGGGCAGTCGTGGGGCTTCTCGGGCCTCCCTGAGGCCGTCGTGGCGGGAGCTTGGGCGCTCTTGGGGCTGCCTGAGGCCGTCTTGAGCCTCCCTCTGAGGCGCTCTTAGGGCTGATTTGGGCCAGGGCCGAACATGACCGAAATTTGTGCCATTGGCCCGCCGAAGCCAACCCCCTCTTGTTATTTCTCCCGATTAACGGATCGCGACGCTACGCACGCTTTCTGTCATCTGGGTCCGCCGAGGCCAACCCCCTCACACTACCCGTTGATATCTCTTCCGGCTACCCGTTCGCGACGCTACGCGCGCTTTCTATCACCCGCCGCCCCCTGTCAACTTCTCATAGGTAGGGGTGCCTTGCGTGCTGAATGTTGGGTTGTTTCTGATTCTTTTTGAAACTCCCCCTGGGGCTTCGGTCCAGCGCGCCGGCCATTCGAAAGGTCGCCGAGAATTCGTTCTACGTTGCCCCATCGCTTCCAAGACGGCCAAGATGGCCTCCAAGACGGCCTAGATGGGCCTACGAGAGCCCAAGATGGCCCCAAGATGAACCAAAGACGGCCCAAGATGCACCGAAGATGGCCGAAGATGGATGGCCCAAGACAGCCCCAGAGGCCCCCAAGAGGCCTCCAAGACGGCCAAAAAGGTCTCCAAGAGGTCCTACAGGAAAGCACGAAGAGGCCAAACTCTGTGATTTTCCTGAGGTGGTTGCAGAATGTCAGTTCTTGCTTCTTTTCGGCCTTCCGAAGGCCCAAGAAGCCTCCAATATCACCTCGCGATCGCCCAGGCTTCCAAGATGGCCCCAACACGGCCCGAGAGGCTCCCAAGACGGCCCCCCAAATGGCCCAAAGACGGCCCAAGATGCCTCCAAGAGTCCAAGGTGGGGGTCAAGACGACCTTTGGGCGACCGAAGAGGGCCCCCATACGGCCCAGAGAGGCTCCCAAGACGGTGTCCGACGGCGTCAGACGGGCCAGGAACGCCGTCAGACGGCCAAAGATGCTCCCAAGAAGCCCCTTCCAAAAGGCCCCAAGAAGCCCAAGGAGGCCCCCTGGAGGCCTCCAACAGGCCCCCAGGGAGCTCCAAAGAGGCTCCAAGAATGACCCAACAAGCTCCCAAGAGGTCTTGTCATCCTTCTCCTCATCCTAATGCTTCCTCCCTCTCTTTATCATCCTACTCCCCCACGTGTTCCCCAAAATGCTTCCACAACGGCTGGGGGAACGTATGGCCCAATAGCGTGACCAAACTACACCCAAACGTTTAGCCGCATAGGCGTATCCTAAAGGGCACAGGGCGGAGGTGACTCGCCGTGGGTGCTTCGACCATGTATGACTTGTATATATATGTATTATATATATGAATCTATATACTAGAACCTCGCGCGCTTCGCGCGCGCTCAAGTTCTAGAGCAGCTCAAAACGACCTTACAGGATGGGCATCATCCCGCAATGATCCCCATACGAAGGCGTTCTTCCTGACGGGCGGTTCAGGAGTCGCCGCACAAGCAGGCCCTAAGAGATCCTGCTACCATGAGCAGTTACACCGCGCAGCTGCCCGAAGGCAACTTTTGGGAGGCTTCGGGAGGCTCACGGCCTGCGGACCGTCCTCAGCGGTCTTGAAGGTCTCCTGGGCGTCTCGAGGGGTCATCTAAGGGCTGCCAACGTCAATCGAAGCCGTAGTGAGCGCGGCCTTGGGGATACCTCAGGCCGCATTGTGCCTTGCTCGGAAGCGCTGAGATGTTACACGACGTACCGTACTAGACAGATGACGCGGCTCTCCTAATGGAGGCGACGTCCGGCACGACTTCGCGCCATCGGTATGCGTGCGGGGCGATTCCTCCCGTTGTTTTTTGGAAAGCGCCCTGGAAGGCTCCAGGAAGGCGCGCAGGGCAGTCGCCAGCCACGAGGAGAACCTATGGCGCCCGAGAGCCTCTAGGAGCCTGGCAAAACCATGCTGGGAGTCTCCTTGGAAGCCTTTCGGGGACGTTCTTGGGGGGCTCTTGCAGGCTTTTTGGGGGGTGGGCATCTTCGGTTTTTGTTGGGGGTCTCCTGTTGGTCTCATGGGACCTCTTGGGCGCGCCTCGGGGGCCTCTCCAGGGCTCGTGATGTCTGGGCTCGACATGTCGAATTGGGTCGACCTTGAAAAAACGGATTAGAGGTAATCCCCTCTTTTGTTCAGGCTGGGCCTCGTGCCACTTTGCGGGGCAGTGTGCTGAGTGAGGGAGGCGGAGGGAGGCAAGAGTGAAGGTGAGATGAGGATGGGGGAGGAGGGGAACGACGCTGCGGGGACGAGGAAGGAGGAGAAGAGCGGGATCAAGGAGAGGAAGGGCGAAGAGAGAAGAGCTGCCTCCTCCGGGTTTGCCGCCATCTGGGATGTCCTGGCGCAGTCTCCTGGGGCGTTTTCGGGGTGTCTTGAAAGCCTTCCTGGAGCATGTTGGGGGCGTCTCTTGGGGCCTCTTGAAACCTTTTGGGGGTCTCTTGGGAGCTCTTGTGGGCCTCTCGGGGCCCTCTTCGGCGCTGGGTACCTCTGGGGCGGCTCCAGGGAGCTCCTTGGGGCAGCGTCTTTGGGGCCTCGGTGGTGCCTCTTCGGGCGTCAATGGGACCTCTTGTGGCCTCTTGGGGCCACTTCGTACCCATCGGGACGCCTCTTGGTGGCATTTTAAAGCTCTCTTGGGGGGGCATGCGCAAGCCTCGGAAGCGCATCGGAGGCGGACATGCAAGAATACAGACAATCAGTGTTTTTTCTTATTTTTTTCTGGTTAAAACAAAACAGAGATGTCGGCCTCTCGAGGGCTCCCCGGAGCTCTTGGGTGTGGAGGACCCTTGGAAGCCTCTTGAGGCGATCTTGGGGGCTCTTGGGGGCTTCCAGAGCCGTCGGGGGGGCGGCTTGGACAGTCCTGGGGCGCTCTTGGGCTGTCTCGGGGCCGTCCTGGGTCGTCATGAGGCCCTCCTGGGGCTCTCTTGGACGCCCGGGAGGGTGGTACCGGGAAATTGCCCCAGGTAGTTGCGAGGTTGTTTATACGAAATGTTGTATCTCTCTCTCTCTTTCTTTCTTTCTCTCTCTCTCTCTCTCTCTCTTCCTCTCTCTCTCTCTCTCTCTTCTGATGTTGCAGCGGAAATGCTCTACAGTGATAGCCGGCCGGGTTAACGTCACACCATTCGATCGCTGCCCCTCAAAAAGGCGATCATCACAACGGAAGTGCTCCCCTATAGTGGCCGGTCGGATTCAAGTCACCACGTCGAGGGGGAGGAGCGGAGGAGGAGGAGAGGGAGGAGCAGAGGGCGAGAGAGGCAGATTAAGCTAACCAAAACATCTGGAGCAGCGCAGGCCAGCCTGCCATAGGCGAGCCGTTGCGGGACACTGCCAAAGCTGCATTGCTATACAACTATATGTGCCCAAGCTCCGCAAATGACCTCGTGCACTTAAAATCAAAAAGGAGGAGGAGGAGGATCCGTAGCCATTTTGGCTCAAGGGCCATCTGGAACCCGAACCGCGTTTACCCCCCTGCCGGGGGGCCGCCGCGCGGGCCGGCCCCAGGCGTGTGCGTTCGCAGGATCTGCCGACCGCGCCGCGATGTAGCCTCGTCGTATGGCACGGCCCTGCCAGGACGCTCTCAGGCAGAGCGTGGAGCCGGTGCAGCTGCAGCAGATGAACCCCTGGGCTCAACAGGTCCGCCTCGCGCGGAAAGCGCGCCAGGTGGCGGCGCAGCGAGCAGCGAGCCATCAACTGCAGTCTCAACGTCAACACATTTCCGAGCTGCAGCGCCATTTGCGAGAGTGGTACCAGTGATGGCAACGAGCGCATCACGAGCCTTTTTGGGGACAGCGCTGGACACCAGACGTCATCAGCTACATCGCCGAAACGAACGCCTCCTGCGAGAAAGGAGGTGCGTGGCCCCAGGCAGATGGCGGAAGCGACGCCAGTGGCAGCAGCGGTCGGTCAAGAATCAAGAAATATTGGCGTGGCTCAAACAACATCTTGGCTCAAACACAACATCTTGGCTCAACAGCCTGCGCCAGCAGAGAGAAGTTACAGGGAGCTCTGGGGCAGATGTGCTAGACGGGTGTGACCGCGCAGAGCCCGAACGTCATCAACCACACTTCCGCAAGCAACACGCAAGAAAAAGGCGAGCAGCAGCTGGGAGCTTACGCACCGCAAAATCAATGGAGGAGGTCTCGAAGAGCCAGTGGCAACAGGACGCGGGCGGAGATAACGGCAGTGGCAAAGGCGGTCAAGACTTGGCAGACAATGGCACTAGTGGTCAAGAACCTGCAGGCAGTGGCAGCACCTGGAAGGCGAGCAGTGGCAGCAGGGATTTTGGGCAGTGGCAGCGGATCTTACGGCAATAGCGCCCACGGCGTGCCGGAGCCCAAGCGTCATCAGCTACAGAGCCGCTTGAACGAGGACCCAGACGGAGAGAATGAGGACTTGGCGGAGAGCCAAATCCAGCATCCAGAAGGCGGGCAGTGGCTGCAGGGCGCGTGTGAAAGTGACAGCAGGGGCAGCGGCTGTCAAGACTCGGCGCGCAGTGGCAGTAAAGGTCAAAAGCAGGCGGACAGTGGCAGCACCCAGGCGGGCAGTGGCAGCGGGGGCGCGGGCAGTGGCAGCGGATGCTGTGGCAGTGGCGCTGCGGGGCCCAGCCCTTGCATGCACGAGCGAGAAGAATTGCCAGTTGCATGTCATCAACTACGGTTCTTGTATTCACGGCGGATCGGAGCCCAACCGTCATCAGCTACAGAGCCGCTTGGACAAGACGGAGAAGACGAGGACGTGTACAAGAACGTGGTGTTCAGCCAGTTCAAGCCACCTTGCGAGAAGCAGGAGGCGAAGTAAGAGCCCGACACCGACTGCTATGAGGCCACGACGGAGTCACCATGCGATAAGCGGGAGGCGAAGCACAAGCCCGACGACGTCAACTACGGTGCAGAGGCCACGACAAAACCACCGTGCGAGAAGCGGGAGGCGAAGCACGAGCCCGATGCCGTCAGCTACAGGGCAGAGGCCACGACGAAGCCACATAGTGAGAAGCTGGAGGCGAAGCCAGAGCCCGACGCCGTCAGCTACAGAGGGCAGAGGCCACAGGGGAAGCCACCTTGCGAGAAGCGGGGGGCGAAGCACGAGGCCAATGCCGTCAACTACAGTGCAGAGGCTGCTGGGAAGACACCGTGCGAGAAGCTGGAGGCGAAGCCAGAATCCGACCGCGTCAGCTACAGTGCAGAAGCCACGGAGTACCGCACTCCGGAGGGCCACGCAGAGTACGAGCAGGAGGACCCTGAGGACAACGACGAGGGCAGCGAGGCGCAGCTCGAGGAGCTCAAGGAGCACCACGAGCCGACAGACCACGACACCGTGGAGGGCGCAGGTAACCAGGATCTCGAGATCGACAAGGCCGTATGGGAGAGAAGCCAAATCCCACCGACAATCCGAAGCCCGTGGCGCGTCTTCGAGGAGGACCTCGCGGACGAGATCGAGGACGCCACCGACAAGAACGAGGAGAGCCTGGCAGTCCTGCGAGCGCGCTGGGACACCGTGCAAGCGATGGGAGCGCCTGCGGTGTACGCGCAGCTCCTCAAGGACCAGCGCAACACCTACGAGGACACGTCGATCGCCGAGCTGGCCGTCTATACGAATTTCCTGCGCTACAGCATGCAAGGCGGCCGCTCGGAGGTGGCAGCGGCGGCCTGGAGCAGCCTCACCTGCGATGAAATGGCGGACTGGATCACCGAGGAACCCAAGGCAATGCTCGCCACGGACCCGCGGTGGGCGCCGCTTTTCGGCGCCTACTCCAGCGAGGACCTGAGCCCCAGCGAGGTCGGCATGCCCGAGGACGACCACCACGTAGAGAGCGACTACCTCGGACCCATCGCCAAGAAGGTGCGCTTCCGCCTTGCCGAGGAGGTGGACGACCTTGGCGACGGCGGCCACCAGCGCAGCTACGGCTCCCAGAACTCCGCGGATGCAGCCGCCCGGCACCCGAAGGACAGCGCCGACCACTGCGACGCCACCCCCGCGGGGCGAGTGGGTAGGCCCCAGGGCGCAGCCCACCCCTGCAGGGCGAGGGGTTAGGCCCAGTGGTGGTGAGGACGAATTCAGCGAGTTCGGCAACCACCTGAACGACATCCTCTGAACGGGTACGCCGCTAGACAGCGGTATAGAGTCGATATTGAAAGGTCTTGAAAGGAGGAGGAGGAGGATGAAACCGAGGAGGATGAGGATGGGAGAAGAAGGACGGATAAGGGAGGGAGGGAGGGAGGAGAAGGAAGGGAAGGACGCGGCTCGCGCGTGCGTAGGTCGCACGGATGCCCCCTGCGAGCACGGCCCCTGAGGGGCGGCATGTGAAGAAGAAAAAGAAAAAGAAGAAGACAAATAAAAAGACGAATACTAATACGAAGTAGCGGCGGCGGCAGCGGCAGGGGGAAGAGAGGAGGCAGGACGAGGCCGTGTAGGAACGAGGAGGGGAGGAACGAGCAAGCGACACGAGCCGAGGCACGACGGCCACGGCGGCGGGTGGGCACCCACGAACGCCGACGCCACTGCGCGCGCGGCGAGGTGCCCGCGGGCCAGCTCCACCGCCGCTTGGCCCGAGACCGCGGCGGTGAGGGTCGTTGTCGAGTCCGCGTGCCGTCGAAGACGATGCAATCCGTGCAGCAGGGGATCTGTCGACCTCTATCCCAGGCTTCGTGGGTTTTTGTTTCGGGTGGACCAGAAATTTCGGGCCCAACCCTGGGACATAAGATAGGGGGGGGGGGCGCCCATCCTCGACAGGGCTGCGTCCGAAGAACCCACTTGGGGTGTATCCCAAACTTCCCCCCTTTCCGGCCGCGCGGACGAAGATGTTCCGACCGCATTTGTGCACCGGGACCCGAAGCGGCAGCGCCAAGCGGATTCCTGCACCACGCAGAGTGGGCACACAA
>CAUYUJ010014975.1:220000-292864 GCA_963575745.1 Prorocentrum cordatum
CACGAGGGGCTGCAACGGGGCCACGAATAGCAGCGCAACCCCGATTCCCAGGAAATCTGTGAGGGAGTCCCAAGCGTGAGCGCGACTCCTGGGTGCCTCGGTGTCAGGAACACGGCGCTTGAATGAATTGCAAGAAATTCCAACGCAAGGGTGCTATTCGTCAGTAAATTGCAAGCACGTCTCCAGCGAGAGCGCGACTCCAGAGCGCCGGGAAAGCGATTCCTGAATAAAGAATTAGGAAATTCCAAGCGACAGCGCGAAACCTGAATAAAATGCGAGGGAATCTGGAGCGGGAGCCGTTGTTGTTGTAACCCGGGGGCCAGGGGCGCAGTTTGAGCATCGAGACTTTCCCAGTGAAAAAACAAAGTGCGAGCGGCAAGGGGCGCACTTTGATCGAGAAAACAAGATGCACCGGTAAGGGGGGATCAGCAATAAATAATCTCCAGAAGTGAGAGCTCAACAACAACCACCACCACCGCCACATCAACAACAACAACAGCAGCAGCAACAACGACAACAACAACAATCATTTTAAGACTGTTCGCTCTCACGTGCTCGCGCGTCGTTCAATATGCACATCCCAAGCGCCGGCCCTCGTCGTCTTCGATCGCGCCCCCTTTCTTGGGGGGTATATGCATTATCTGCCGCGCGTAGCTGACGAAGCCCTGGAAAACGAAGGGCAACAGATAACGGGGGGGAACGAGGGCGAAGGGATCGGGGGAAGGGCGGGGCTCGGCAAGAAGGATGGGAGACGATGCTTTGCGCTGCGAGTGGCGATTCAGCTTGCGCCATGGCTTGCGCCAGCCGCTCCAACACAGGTTAACAGCGAGCATTGCCTTGGTTCGCGCCATAGGCAGCGCCGCGCACCACCCCCTTGAAAGAACATATCGTGGGTATCCCACGGGGGGGCGCACGTCTACGAACTGGTGTCAGGAACAGATTGCGCGGAACCCTGAAAAGAAGCGGGGCGTTGGGGGAGTGGGGCGGAAGGACAGTGAGAGCTGCGACCACTTCGAGAAGGGCGCGGGGGCGCGGAGTGGATTGGGATGGAGTGGGCAAGAGTAGGGCCTCAGGAGGAGGAGCGGCAAGGGGCGGGGAAGAGGAACCGGGGGGAACGCGGAGGGGCGGGGGGCGCGCGGAGGTATCTGGAGGAGGGGCTGGGAATAATTTGGGAGAAATGCGGAATGCAAGCGGAGAAGGGTGGATATTGTTGGGGCGGGAGGGGGCGGCCCGGGGAGGAGTGTGCGGAACGTGAAGAACTGAGGAATAGCACAATGGAGTACGCACGAAATGAAACTGAAGACAGAGGGAAACAGTAGAGAAGACTGGGGAAGAACATTGAAAACTGGGGGCAGGTGGATGCGAACGGAGACTGGCGCGGAAACGTGGCGTGGGGGGGGTGGAACGCACCCGAAAGCCTCCCATGACCTCTGGGGGGCTTCGGAGTGGCCCCGATGACCGCCGAGCAGGTCCAGAGCTCCGAAAACCTGCGCGAACGCCCCGGGGGCCTCGTCGAGGGGGGTCTTCATTCGAAACCCGCAGAAGAACCTGGGCCAGTGGAACACGCGCGTCTCAAAGGCCGGCAAACTGGACCCCGGCAAGCGGCGGACCGTCGGCCTGGCGAGTGGCAGCGCTGGCGACGCACGCACCGACCCGCGGCATACCGATCCCAAGATGGACAGACAGCGGGCTCACCACGACGACGACGACCACGACGAGAGGGAGGAGGAGGAAGAGGAGGAGGGAGGAGGAAGAGGAGGAGGAGGAGGAGGAGGAGGAGACGACAGGCTGGCCTTCGGCAGGCGGCGAGGCAGTCGCGCTGATTATCGGCCTGGCTGGCTGAAGGGTCGAAGTGCCGGGCTCCAGGCGGCAGGCGGGCCCCAAGGGGGGCGGCCAGGCACGACGACGACGACAATGACGATAAGGGGGGGGAAGGAGGGATGGGGAGGGGGGAGCAGGGAGGGACGGAGGGACGGGAGGGGCAGCTGCGAAAGGAGAAAGAGAGCGAGAGAGAAAGAGAGAAAAAGAGAGAGAGAGAGAGAAAGAGAGAGAAAAAAAAGAGGGAGAGAGAGAGAGAGAGAGGAAGAGAGAGAGAGAGAGAGAGAAGGAGATACATATATGGGGCCAGAAAGGGCGACAGCGGGGTCACTGAGGCCACGAAGGGCGACGACAGCGGGGCGACGAAACGCATGCGTATGGGACCACGAAAGGCGCGAGCGAGCGGGGGCCACGAAGGGCAATTCATCCGGGGCCACAGAGGGCAGCGACGGGGCCGCTGGGGGCAGAAACGGGGCCACGAAGGGCAGAGAGGGGGCTACGAAGGGCGACAGCGGGGCCACGAAGGGCATGCCTATGGGGCCACGACGGGCGCGAACGAGCGGGGGCCACGAAGGGCATTCATATATGGGGCCACAAAGGGCGACAGCGGGGCCACTGAGGGCAGCAAAGGGGCCACGAAGGGCAGCGAGAGGGCCACGAAGGGCGACAGCGGGGCTGCGAAAGGCATGCGTATGGGGACACGACGGGCGACTGCGAGCGGGGGCCACGAAGGGCATATAATGCGGGGCCACGATGGGCAGCGACGGGGCCACTGAGGGCAGCAACGGGGCCACGAAAGGCAGCGAGCGAAGGCGACCGCGGAACCAGTACGGGCAGCGAGGGGCATCGAAGGCGGGCGAAGGGCAGCGAGCGGCGACAGCAATCCCTAACGGGTTGGTCGGGCGGGCAGGCCCAGACGGGCGGGTCGAGCGGGCGGGTCGTTGAAGCGTAATTATGCTTGAACCGCCAGGTGTAGCGGGAGCGCGATTCCTGAGTGTCGAGGATCGACATCTGAATACTTGTGAGGACGTATCAGGCGGGAGCCGCGATTCGGTGGTAGGTTGCGAGGGAGTCCCAAGCGAGAGCGCGATTCTTCAATCCACTGTGAAGAAATATCAAGCGGGAGCCGCGATCGGGTGGTAAGTTGCAAGGACGTGCCAAGCGAGAGCGCGATTCTTCAATGGATTGTGAGGAAGTCTCAGGCGGGAGCCGTTGTTGTTGTTGTACACCGGGAGCCAACGACGCAGTTTGACCCTCAAGACTTCCCCTGATAAATAACAGGGTGCTAGCCCCTGGAAAGGGCACTTCAATTGAAAAAACAATGTGCACCGGACGGGGGGGATCAACAATAATTATCCTTCAGAAATGAGAGTTCAACAGCAACAACGACAACAACAACAACAACCACAACAACACCAATAACAACAGCAACAGCAACAGCAACAGCAGCATCAACAACAGCAACACCATCTCCAACAACAACAACAGCAACAACAACATCCTCACCACCAACAACAACGACAACACCAACAACATTAACAACACCTACAACACTAACAACAACAGCAATACCAACAACACCAACACCACCACCACCAACAACAACAACATCATCATCAACAACAACAACAACCACAGCAACAACACCAACACCACTCCGAACAGCATAACCTCACTTCAGCCACGCGCCCAGGGCCAGTGAATGACCGTTCGGTCCCCTCACTTTGATGAGCCATAAAAAATTACCCCGACGGTAGGGCCCCACATGAGAATATGTTTAGCTTGCCTGGGGATCTCCTCCTGCCCCCTCGCTTCTCCCACTTACTCCTACCTCCTCCTTTTCCTCCTGCCTCCTCCTCCTCCTGCCTCAGCCCCTGCCTCCTCCTCTTGCCTCCCCCACCACCACCACCTCCTCCTCCTCCTCCTTTTCCTCCTCCTCGTTATGCCTTCTCCCCCCATTCCCATCCTCCTCCTGCCTCCTGCGTCCTCCTCCTGCTGCTTTCCCTCTCCCTCCTCCTCCTCCTCCTCCTCCTCCTCCTCCTCCTCCTCCTCCTCCTCCCTCTCCTCTTCCGCCTTCCCTCTCCATCTTTCTCTTCTCCCTCTCCCTCCTCCGCCTCCTCCTCCTCCTCGTCTCCATCTTCCCCCCCTCCTCCTCCGCCTCCTCTTCCTGCCTCCTCCTTAGGCTTCCTGCCTCCTCCTGGGGACTCTTGGGGCCTCTTGGGGCCTCCTGGAGCCTTCTGGGCCTCCCTGGACATGCTGGGGCCTCCTAGGGCACTCCTCCTCCTCCATGTCCTCCTCGTCCTTCTCGGCCTCTGCTTCCTCCTCCTCCTCCTCCTCCTGCTTCTCTTTATCGTCCGGCATCCTCCTTCCTCCTCCTTCCTCCTCCTCCTCGTGCGGAACACGACCCAGAGGAAGCGCACGACGTGCGTCCCGGCGGATGCGCGCTGGAGGACGACCCAAACGAAGCGCGCGCCGGAGGACGACCCGGAGGAAGCACGAGAGGTGCGGGCTCCACAGGGAGGGGGCTCCCGCCTGAGCCTTCCTCACAGTTCACTCAGAGACGAGGCTCCCGCCTGATACTTCCCTCGTATTCAAGCCTCAGGAGCCCAAAAGTGACGATAGTTACAGGTTCGAGGATGACCCGCTCGGATTACCAACATGAAGTGTGGCCCCATAGGGAGGGGCTCCCGCCTGAGACTTCCTCACAATTCGCTCACAGTCGAGGCTCCCGCCTGATACTTCCTCCATGTTCAGGACTCAGGAGCCCATAAGGGACAACGGTTATAAGTTCGAGGATGACCCGCTCGGATTACCAACATGAAGTGCGGCCCCATAGGAAGGGGGCTCCCGCCTGAGACCTCCTCACAATTCACTCGCAGACGAGGCTCCCGCCGGATACTTCCCCTATATTCAAGCCTCAGGAGCCCAAACGTGACAATAGTTGCAGGTTCGAGGATGACCCGCTCGGATTACCAACATGAAGTGCGAGCCCCATAGAGGGGGCTCCCACCTGAGACTTCCTCACAATTCACTCACAGACGAGGCTGACGCTTGATGATGCTGAGTGATGAGAGAAAGAGTGTGTGTGTGTGATGTGCGACTGAGTATGTTCCTGCGCGGGGTGTCCAGAGAAAGTCATGCTGAGTGATGAGAGGGAGGTGTGATGTGTGACTGAGTGTGATGATGATGGCGGTGGTGGTGATGCTGATGGCCGATTGTGATGGTGATCGATGGTGAGTGACTGAGTATGATGACGGTGGTGGTGATGATGATCGATGGTGATGAGGACCGATGACGGGGTGAATGCGTGAGTGAGGCGAGAGTGGGAGGGAGGTTCCTGCGCGGAGGGTGTCCAAAGAAAACGAGAACCCCACTTCGGATGTGGGGAAGAAAGCGATGTCTGGCCCCGGCACGCTCTCTTCGAGGGACTCTTGCGGCACTATTGGGGCCTAGTATGGGGCTACGGGCGGAATCCTTGAAAGGAGAACCCCTGCGATCCCCGAAATTTCCGTTTCTCGGGGCTCCCACAGTGCCCCTTTTGTTTGCGTATCGTGCCGGCTTGAAGACCTCCTGGGCCGCCTTGAGGCTCTCTTGCGCCGTCGTGGGGTCATCCTGGGAACCTCTTGGGCTGGTCCGGGTGACTTCTTCAGCTGTGGTGAGGGCTCACGAGCGAGGAACAACGGACACCAGAAAACGCGCAAATGAACAACAAGTCCTGGCCTTTGGAAGTTTATGCCAACGGCACTCTGGAGGCGTCTTAAGAAGCAGCGGTGCGCCGTGTTCGGGGCCTCGCTTGCCGTCTCGAGCTGCCAAACCAGGTCCCCGACCCTGGCCCTAGGACATACATGTATACCAGGGATGGATGGGGAGGAGGAGGAGGTGGAGGAGGAAGAGGAGCAGGGGGAGGAGGGCAGGGGGAGGAGTAGGAGGCGCAGGAGGAGAAGGAGGATTTTCTGCTCCCCCTGTGGACGCCGAGCGTGCCAGCTGCGCGGATGTGGAGGAGGAGGAGGAGGACCAGAGTAAACACAAGAGTCATCAACGACATTGGAATAAACCCTCCCTCCAAGCTCCCTCCTCATATGCCCCTGCAAGGGTTCATTTCCACTGAGGGAACTGCCTCGTTGGAAGACAACCGTTTGAAGACCCTGACGCATGCCAACACATCGTTCTCGGGACTCCACCGCCACGGATCAACCTGACTCTTGCGTCTTGGCGATCCAGAGCCGTGCCAGAAGGCCATTCTTTGGATTGCAACACCACGAACCAACGTAACTGTTGCGCCCTCATAATCCAGAATCCGTCCAAAACATCATTTCTGGTACGCTGAGCATGATAGATCGTGAAAGCCTTTGCGCATAAAAAAAACAATGTGCGCGGCGCTGAGGCGAGAACCACATTTTGAAAACGACCCGCCCTCAATCCGTGAAGCTCGTGTATTATTTTTCATGTGCGCGGAGCTAAGGCAAGAACCACATTTTGAAAACGACCCGCCCTCAATCCGTGAAGCTCGTGCAAATGCTTAAAAAGAATGTGCGCGGCGCTGATGCAAGAGCCACATTTTGAAAATGACCCGCCCTCAATCCGTGCAGCTCTTGCAAGTGTTTAAACGAATGTGTGCGGCGCTAAGGCGAGAGCCACATTTTGAAAACCTCCCGCCCTCCATCTATGAAGCTGCTGCCACTGTTTAAGCTTTCGGGTCATAAACGGTGAGGAAGTCTCAGGCGAAACGCACGGACCGCCCTAAAAACTGGCCTCGGGGTGCGACAGGGAGAAGTCATTTATAAGGAAAGGGAATGGAGGAGGCAAAGGAGGAGGAGGAGGAGGAGGAGCAGGACGAGGAGGAGGAGGACGGATGGGGGAGGAGGAGGACGACGACGCCGAGGTGGAGGAGGAGGAGGAGCAGGATGAGGATCGGATGAGGAGGACGAGGAGAACGTGGAGGAGGAGGACGAGGATAACGAGGAGGGGTAGGTGTAGACAGAGAAGGCATGAACGACCAAGGGGACAGGCCCATCGTCATCGCACCCTCCCTCTCTCCACATCCCCCATGCATCTGTCATCCCCCACTCCTCCTCTCCTGCTCCCGCCAGCATAGCCACGAGGTACTTCCAGCGCTGGAATACCCTGAGCTCTTCTCCTCCCTCCATTTCCTTCCTCCGTTCCTCTTCTTCGTCATCATCATCGTTCTCATCATGTACACCCTCATCTTCCTTCTCCTCCCCCTGCTTCCCTCCCAACCGCTCCCGGGAATGCGACTCCGAGCCGCCTTCTGTCAGCTACGCTTCGTGCGATGCGGCAGGTTTGCACAGGTCTGCACCCTCCCTTCGCCCCCTCCCCGATCGTTCAGACAAAGCCAGGGCCCAGACAAAATCGTACTGGAACAAATCGGGGATCTATGAGATCCGACGGTTCTGGAAGATGTATCGGAGCCGCCGCCGGCCGTTGTAAAGAGCGCTTCGGAACGCTCTGGGAGCGTTCCGGAATGCTCTGGAAAGGGTTATCCCGGTCCATCGCCCGCCTGACTTCTCCTCCTCCGCCTCCTCCTCCTCTGGCGCCGACCCTGGAGGCGACAAGGGACTTGGCGAGGCGCCGACCGACAAAGACGACGACGATGACGACGACGATCACGACCACGACCACGACCACGACCGACGACCGACGAGCGACGACGACGACGACGACGACGACGACGACGACGACGACGACGACGATGAGCGGCGGCGGCGGCGACACGACGACGACGAGCTGGGCGACGAGAACGGTGACGAGGACCGTGACGGCGGCGGCGGCGACGGGCGGCGACGAGCACGTCGGCGATGACGACGGTGACGGGAACGACGAGCGGCGGCGGCGGCGAGCGGCGGCGACGACGAGCGGCGGCGGTGCCTACGGTCGGGGGGCGGCGGGGGCAGGGGCGCGGACAGTGTCCAGCTTCGCGTCCAGCTGCAGCCCGAAGGTCGCGCCTCAGGGCGACGGCCCGCTTGCGTCGCCACCGTCGTTGTCGCATCGTTGTCGTCACCGTCGTCGTCGTCGTCGCCGCGGCCGACGGGCCCGACGCCGCCGCCGTCGTCGTCGTCGTCGTATCAGCGCCGCCGCCACGGCCACTCTCGTCCTCCCTCCCCTTCTCCCTCAGCCATGGCCCTCCCAGTCCTCATCCTCGCGAGGGGGCAGGGAGCATGAAGAGAAGGATGGCTGATATAATGTGGTAGATGTAAGAGGAGGAGGGGAGGGAGGGAGAGAGGGAGCGAGGAAGAGGAGGGAGGGAGGGAGGGAGAAGGAAGAAAATGAGGGAGGGAGAAAAGGAGGCGGAGATTTTGGAGGGAGGAGTGAGGAGGGGTTAGAAGTGTGAGGCAAGAAGAGGGAGGATGATGCTGATGATGCTGCTGATGATGATGCTGATGATGATGCTGATGATATTGCTGATGATGATGCTGATAATGATGCAGATGGTGATGGCGATGAGGAAGAAGAGGATTATGGTGATGATGTTGATGATGACCGTGACGATGCTGCTGCTGATGATGATGTTGATGCTGATGCTGGTGAGTATGATTATGATTATTATGATGAAGAAGAGGAAGATGACAATGAAGATGAGAAAAGATGATGATGATGCTTGTAATGATGACTATGATTATGCTGATGATGGTGAGGATGATGACGATGATGCTGATGATGATGACGATGATGATGATGATGATGATGATGATGATGAAGGTGATGGTGGTGCTGATGCTGATGCTGATGCTGATGATGATGCTGCTGCTGCTGATTATGATGATGATGATGCTGATGATGATGATGACAATTGGGATGACGGCGACGATGACGAGGAGGACACGATGAAGGATGAGCTGGATTCTGAACAGCGGCTAGAAGCAAGAAGAACGCTCAATCTCAGAGCCCTCCCGACGAACCCACTTCAAGAACCATCGGCACAACTCAGCTTTGAGGGGCTCCCGCCCGCGAACCCGCCTCAAGAGCCGCAGGCGTGTGCGGTGACCCTGGGCGAGCAGAGGCCGCTGCGAGACTCTCCGTCCAGCTTGGGGGGGCGGCGCGGCAGGGGGGCCGAGGAAAAGAAAACAACGATGGCTTTACTGGGGTGTTTGAGCATCGTTTATCCGACCAATATCCGTCACGTCGTGGCCTGGGCCCCACTGGGCGATTGAACCCCCGAAATGGGGACGCAAGCAGTTTCCTTCGGGTTTCGAGGGGTATATCTTCAACTGGGGTGCTGAGATGGTGGGGGTCTGGATGGAGACGGAAATGGGAATACTGGGTCGGTTAAACGACACTGGGTGTAGCACACAGGTACAGTGCCAGCGCGGGGCTTCAACGGCAGCAGCTGGGGCTTCGCAGAACGAAATCAATACCCAGGGCACCGCCGCTACGCAGCGTGCTCCAACCAGGCGGTGCCTCTCCGTCCAATATGAGCGACTCGGCATGCTGGACGACCACCTCACCAGTCGGGGAGGATCTTGTGTCCCCGAGCTTGACGAGAAGGCCATAATGGGAAGAGAGTGCGGAGCAGGAACGGCGTCAACTAGGAGACCCACCGGTCCCCCAAAAGTGTCCAGGGAGTTCCACGTAGGGTCGTTATTGGCCTATGATGGGGTCGTACTGCACAAATTCGTAAGGAGAAACAGTGGGCGGCGGACCTATTCATAGGGGACAGACACATCGGCCTGGAATCGGCGATACATCGGCGATGGCTCTCCGATGGCAACACCGCGCGCTCCTGAACGTGGGGGGGCTGTCGGGCCCCCATCGGCGATCCACGGGGGCCCATGTGTCCCCCCTGAATCTATCCTCCCCTAACGTTGCCCATTGTTTTCGAATCATAACTCGTCTCTCCAACGGCCGTTCGGGACGATCCGGCCCCCCCCCCCGGAACGCCCTCGATGAAACGCAGCTGATGGAAACCACCCTGGGCCCCGAAATCTTCCGTAATCTCTGGAAAACGTTTGATGACCTTCCCCCCTCTTAACTCTGGCGAAGGGTCACCCGGGGAACACTGAAACAACAGGGCCGTCGAGATGACCCGGCTGTGGTAGTAGTAGGTGTCTTCCCTTCTGTCTTCTGCATTAGGTGCCTCCCAGCAGCCCTCCTGTCTGTTGCAGCAATTGCTTTACCTTCCTTGCCGCCCGACTGCCTTGGGCAACGGGCGCTCTTCCTCCTACCTCCCTGGCCTCCCTCCTGCCTTTGGCGGCGGGCGCCCTTCCCTCCTCCTCTCCCTCTCCTGCTTCCCTCCTCCTCGCGGTCGCAGCCGCTCTGCGCCTGTGCCGTGGTCGCCCGCGTCTCGGCGCCCTTCCTGTCGGCCCTCGGTCTCGCCGTCGCCTCCACCTCCTCCTCCTTCCTCGTCTTCGTCGGCGCCGGTCACCGCATACCTGTCCTTCAGCACCACGTCCCGGACGTGCATCGCCCACTCGAGGATGCGCCTGTCCCCGTCTGCGCGGCGTCTCTCGCCAGTGGGCCAGGCGAGCCGCCTCTGCAGCGGGTCTCGCGGCCTGTGCCGGGGCCTGCCCTGGAGGCCCGTGCAGGTCCACAGCATGTGGTCGGTGTCTGGCACTGGCGCGCCGCACCACCGGCAGGGCGCCAGCTCCCTCCTGGTGCCCTCCTCCCTCAGTTGCGGCTGCTGCTGCGCCTCATCGGCCACCTGTGCGGCCCGCTGCGTCCTGCTGCTGTCCAGCGCCGCGGGCGAAGGGTCACCCTGACGCGCTCCCCGTGTTTTTTTTCACAGCATGGCTCCACAAAGGTCTGGACCTCTTCCCAGGACTGCATGTCTATCATGACCTCAGCTGCCCCGACACAAAACACGCAACACGTAGCGTGTCGACACGGAACTCAACACGTAGACCGAAAACGAAGGTCTGGCTCGGTACGTTGGCCAAAACGTGGGCGAACACGTGCCGAGCCAACACGCAGCGTGATGGCACGGACACTTTGAACACAACACGTGTTGCGTTTCAGCACGGGCGTTTGAGTGCAGCCGAGATCGGGGGCCGCGTGGCCAAGAGGAGGGGACCGCGTCGCCGCGGAGAGCCCAAGTCTCAGGCGGTCAGGCAGCATAGCCACGGCGTCGCGGGGGGCTCGGGGGTGCCGACACCCTCTCGTGGTCAGGAAATCACGACGGAGAATGTTCATTTTCGGCCTCGGGGGGCCCCCGCCAGGCCCCAGGACCGTCAAGACACGAGAGCTGGTATGAAAATAACCGGGGAAGGGGTCAAGAACTCTGGGGAACCACGGTGTGAAACAATCACGACGCTGGATGTCTGGCATACCGTGCGGCTGCTGCGGTATGGAACGAGGCTCCTCTTTGGCCCCAGCAGGGCCTGGGTGGTCCCCTCCGAACCCAAAGCGGTCCTTATCTCAGCCTCCTGGCTGTACCCAGGACGTCGCGGGGGTCTCGGGGGCCAAGGCGGATACGAGCAGGCACGAGGCCAGTGCAGGTGCCAGCCAGCGTCGGGAGGGGCGCTCCAGAAGCGAAAGGAAGCGCGGGAGAGAGCGCGGGCAGACAGGAGTTGTTTCTTGCGGCTAGGCAGGGGTCGTCTGCGCGGGCGAGGTGAGCCAAACGGGGGCGCCATTGAAGCGAATTGGCCGCAGCGCAGGACGATGGACATGGAAACTCCGAGCGCGGGCAGACAGGAGGGGAGGAACGGGGAGGGGGAGCCAGTCAGAACCACGGTGCGAATACATCACGACATCGGATGTCTGGGATGCCCACGGGAGGAGGAGGAGGAGGAGGAGGAGGAGGAGGAGGAGGAGGAGAAGGAGGATGAGGAACAGGACGAGGAGAAGGAGGAGGAGGTGGAGGAGATGGAGGAGGAGATGAAGGCAGCAGCGACACCATGAAGAGTGAGCAGAGGGCAGGAACGAGGAGCAGGAATGGTGAGGAGCAGGACGGGAGGAGCAGCAGCAGGAATGAGTAGGAGTAGGAGTAGGAGTAGGAGTAGGAGGAGGAGGAGGAGGAGGAGGAGGAGGAGGAGGAGGAGGAGGAGTGGGCCTCGGGGGGATGGGGCCCCAGGGGCGTCACCGCGCGGGGCTGCGGCAAAGGCGCTGGCCGCGGGCTGCCGCCGCCCGTGGGTATTCTTCAGTCAGCGGGCGTAGCGTAGGCCCTAGGCCCAGCATGCGCCCTTGTGCCTGCGCGCTTGCGTTGTTGCCCTCCTCCTCCTGCTCCTCCTGCTCCTCCTCCTCCTCCTCCTCCTCCTCCTCCTCCTCCTCCTCCTCCTCCTCATTCCCGCAGCTGCTCCTCCCGTCCTGCTCCTCACCCTTCCTGCTCCTCGTCTTTGTCCACTGCTCACTCTTCATGGTGGCGCTGCTGCCTCCATCTCCTCCTCCATCTCCTCCTCCTTCTCCTCCTCCTCCTCCTCCTCTTCCTCGTCGTCGTCGTCCTCCTTCGCCTCCTCCTCCTCCTTACTCCTCCAACTGACGCTCATCTCCCACTCTCCCTCTACTCAATTATCCTCTGCACTCGTTGTCCAAACTTCTCGGGAACTCGATCCTTCCTTCTCGCTCTATTCTATTTCCTTGCACATAACTTCTTACGGCCGCACCATGAAGCAAGTTTTCAGGGCGGGGTGGTCGTTGCGCCAGGGACTTCCTCATCATGTATGCACCTGCAGCTTCAACATTGGGAACAGTTTCACACATGGACGGCGGGTCGTTTTCAAAATGTGGCTCTCTCCTTAACAACGCGCATATGCGTTTAAAACTTTGCAAGATTGTCACATATTGAAGGCCGGTAGTTTCCAGTCGGTGGTTATCGCCTTAACGCAACGCACATGAGCTTTACGGATTGAAGGCGGGCGGTTTTCAGAATGTGGCGCTCGCCTTTGCGCCGCGTAAATTCGTTATACAGAGTTGCAGTATGTTCGGGATTGAGGGCGGTTCCTTTTCACACTGTGGCTCTCGCCGTAGCGCCGCGCGCATTCGTTTCAAACATTTGCAGGAACTTCACGGACTCCCAGGATCAGCGAGCCAGGAGTGGAGTTGTGTTTTGGTAGGGTTCAGGATTATGAAGGTGCAGCACTGACGTTGGTTCGCGGCGTTGAAGTCCCACGAATGGCGTTCTGGTACGATTCGGGACCGTCAAAACGCAGCAAACAGGCTGACCCGTGGCGTTGGAATCACGGGAAAACCATCTTCTGGCATGAGGGTCTTCAAGCGGTCGTCTTCCAACGAAGCAGCCCCCTGTGAAAACGAACCGTTGTGTGGGGCCTATGGAGAGGGAATTTGGAAGGAGGGTTTCGTTGATGACTCTCGGGCTTACATTATGGTCCTCTTCCTCTTTGTCCTCCTCCGTCTCAGTCCTATCTCCGCGTTGCTCCTCTTCTTCGCTCCTCATCGCTTTTAACCCTCCACCTCGTCGTTCCTTGTTGTTATTGCTCCTGCTGTTACTTTTCCTGCCGGGTACCATTATTGAACCCTCCCCTGTTATACCTGGAGCCCAAACCTCGCCATAACCCGTTTCGGGATGTATGTGAACCCGTCTGCGCGCCCCCTCCCTCTCTCGGGAGATCGTCCTTATATACGCGGCCCTCCCACGCCTTGAACAAGAGACGCAAAGCTCGGGTGTTCGTTGGCGGAAGGGGGGGCGTGCACGTGGGGGGAAGAAGCGTGCATCATTCGTGCACCTCTTGGGCCCGTGGGCGTTGGCAGTTTAGGGGCCATTCAAGGCCCCTCCCCTGCACTCCTCGACCCCGCCACGGTTATTGCCCCGTTGCCGTCCTCATGCGGCCGCAAGTACGACGTTCCGCGTGCACCACAGCGCCTGTGTACAACACGATCCGCGCAAACGCCACAGCAGCCCGACTGGCGCCAGTGTGTAACGAGTTGTACATATACACCACAAAGCTCGCGTAGACATAAACCGAAGCTCGTGCTTGTGGGGTGGGGGTGTGGGGTGGGGGGGTGGGGAACGTACCACATTGAATACGCAAGTTGATTGTGATTATGTATTTTTGGCTGTCTGGTGACCACTCTGGCAAAATGTTCGAACTGCGTGCGGCCGCGGCGACGACGATTCCTCCAGATGGAGAAGACCCTTGGCGACTCGAGTTCACTTTTGCCGCGTTTTCGCCCGGAGAGGGCCCCAACCCAACACGCCCCGAAAACGGCTCGGACGCGGCTCAGAACGGCCCCATGACAAGCCCGCTAAAGACCTCCCAAGGGGTTCCGAAGAGGGGGGACGCCGACCGACACTTCGAGCTTTCCTCCCCGAGCCGCCCCCAGGAGACCCCAAGAGGAACCCCCCAGAGCGCCTTTAAGAGATCCAAGATGAAAAACACGAGCGCGCCCCAAAGAGCCTCAGAAGGCTCGAACCCCCCCCCCCTTCCCATCATTGCCCCCGCATCTGCCTGTCATCCTCCTCGTCCTCCTCGTTTTCGTCCTCGTCCGCGTCCTCGTCCTCGTCCTCATCTTCCTCGTCCTCTTCGTCCACCTCGTTCTCCTCGTCGTCCTCGCCCCCCTCGTCCTCCTCCTCCTCCTCCTCCTCCTTTCCCTCCTCATCCTCCTCTTCCGTTTCCTCGTCCTCGTCCTCCTCCTCATCGTCATCATCATCAACATCATCAACGCAATCATAATCATCATCATCCGCTTCCTCCTCATCCTCCTCGTCCTCCTCATCCTCCTCGTCCTCCTCGTCCTCTTCGTCGTCCTCCTCCTCATTATTTCCCTCCTCCTCGTCCTCCTCCTCCTCCTTCTCCTCCTCCTCCTTATCCCCCTCCCCCCCTCCCCATCCCCCCCGTTCCCTTACGCCCACGGACGGCGGCGCCGGCCGTTCATCCTCCCCAATAAACTGGCCACTGTGGGATCACGGGGTGGTCACTGCGCTGTTGTCGGCGCGGTAGTAGTAATTGCGGCGCACCGAAATTAACGGAGCGCCGCTCGCCACGTAGCAATCCACGGGAAATAACACACTCCCTGCCTTTTGGGCTCATCTGGTTAAGGATCTGCGCGCCAGTCGCCATTGCGTGCCTGCGTACACCACAAAGCCCGTGCACACCTCCAAGTGCCCGACGGTGTCAAACTCTCACAAAACCATGGCCAGCCCGAACGCACCGAATTCAATCTGCAAATTGCGTGTGTTTGTTGTTATGTTTTGCTGACCGCGTGCACGGGCCCTACCCCCGATGCCTGCGCGCACAACAGCACTGTAAACACCACAATGCAAAGCACCACCGCGCCTGTGTGCACCACAACTGTCGCCGCAGCCGACGTGTGCGCTATGCACACAGGACTGCTGGTTTCTTCCAGCGCTGAGTGCGCCGCCGCCCTTGTGAGGGTGCCACGACAGCCTGCGTGCGCCAAGCGCGTCTACATACCACAAGCAAATGCCTGCGCACACTGCAAGAAAAATGCGCGCACTGCGAACAGCATACCTGCGTGCTCAGGAGCAGGCGCTGCTGCAACGGGGGTGGGTGGTGCGGCGGGCGTTCTGTTATCTACTGGGCAGGTTGGAGGACACATAACATGCGTTATGTGTACGAGTAAAAAAACTGCCATCCCTCGTCATCAGCACCAACACCAACACCATTCACCATTCACCATCTCCATCACCACCATCATCAATCCTCCTCCCCCCCTCGTCATCCGCAAGCGTGCCGCTTCGCCGCTGCTCACCGCTGGGCCGCCGCCGCCGTGCACGCGCCGCGGCCGCTGGAGCGATCGCGACCGACATTCGGTCGTCGTCGTCGTCGTCGTCGTCGTCGTCGTCGTCGTCGTCGTCGTCGGTCGGTCGTCGTCGTCGTCGGTCGTTCGTCGTCATCGTCGTCATCGTCGTCATCCGGGCGCCCGAGGCGGACCCCTTCCGAGCAGCGGGCGGACTGCGACCTACGACGGGGGGCCGCTTCGGATGCCCGAGGCCACCAGCAGAAAGCGCGCGCTGGCTGCCGACGATGGCGGAGATGAGGGTGGCGATCAGAGGGAGTATTTGTGGATCGCTGGTTGGTACCATTCCTCCTCCTCCTCCCTCCTCCTCCCTCCCTCCTCCTCCTCCTCCTCCTCCTCCTCCTCCTCCTCCTCCTCCTCCTCCTCCTCCTCCTCCCCTCCGCTCAAGTACGTGAAGAGCTGGTTCATTCACGTTGCTGTCCACTCCGTGAAGGCGTGCGTGATGCACGAACAGAAACTCTGCTGCCGTGTTGCTGCCCCGCGGCTTCAGAGCAATCACCCACTGCTGTGGCCACATGGTCTTACAATAAGCACCGCGTGACTGGCGAGAGCACGCGTCGTAAAAATGCGGTTCCGGAAAGAACTAAAATATAACAATCGCTATGCTGGCTCCTAACGTGTTTCGCCATTCGATCACACTTTACCATGCTGCTCGCTCCATACTGCAACGCGCCGTCTTCGATGGCGACATCGATTGTGGCTCAACGTCAAGACAACAACGCGCGTCTAAATTGAATGCCCAGACGGGCTTCCGGAAGGTCAACATGCAGCGGATGTCTCCGCCAACGGTGGAATTATAGATTCGAAAACCGCGTCACAGCTAAGATCAAAAACATTCGCTCACTGACGCACAACCTTCGGCTGCACAGCTCCCTCGTGAGAGGGGGGAGGGAGAAGGGCGAGGAGGATCCGAAGGGCCCGATCAGCAGCGCGCCGAGGCGGGAAGTGACAGAGGCGGCAGGCCCTTTCAGAAGGAGCCCAGGTTCTTCAAAGCCCCTCCGGCCTTCTGAGAAGTCGTCTCCGTCTCTGGCAAGAGCAGGGACAACTTCTCAAGAGGCCGGAGGCCTTCCGAGCCTTCGGAGGAGGCCCGCCCCCTCTGCCTTCCCCCCCTGAGCGCGCCGCCGCACTGAGGAAGAGAATGCCATGGAGAGAAGGGACGGCAGAAGTGGGATGGTGTTGCTCCACTATCTAGCGGTCTCTAAACAATGTCCGAGAGGTTCTACGTAGGGTTGTTGTTCTTGTTATTGTTGGCTCCTCATGGGTTCGTGCCGAATACATTCGTGGGGTGAACCGATAAGGGAGGACCAGCTCAGGGGGAGAAACATCGACCTGAAATCAGCGAAACATCACCGATAGATCGGCGATGGGCTCTCGAGAGCGGCACCGCGCGCTCCTCAGATCGGCGGGCGATTGGGGGTCGATGTTCTCCCCCCCTGAACATATCCCCCCCGACCGCTGTCCCTGAGGTTGCATTCGGCTTCACATGGGCTCGTGCTGTAGACATTTGGAGAAGGGCGAAGAAGGATGGGGAGATCGCTGCAGCAAAACCACTGGCCTGCGGGTGGCACTGCGAGAGGGTGGAAAAACGGAGCGCCACTGGCGAGGTGGGGAGAAGGGGGGATGATGATGATGATGAGGAGGAGGAGGAGGAGGAGGGGGAGGAGGAGGCGGAGGAGGATCAGTATAAACCCAAGACGCATCAACGATGTTGGAATAAACCCTCCCTCCAAGCTCCCTCCTCATGGGCCAGGCCCCTACAAACGTTCATTTCCACTCAGGGGGGGGTCCCTGTTAGGAGACAGCCGTTGGGAGATCCTGAAGCCTGCCAAATCACCGTTCTCGGAACTTCACTGCCACGGGTCAACTTGACGGTTGCGTCTTGACGACCCCGAATCGCTCCAGAACGCCAATCCTGGCACTTCAACGCCACGAATCCACGTCACTGCTGCGCCCTGAAAGCCCTGAATCGGTCCAGAACTCCATTTCTGACACGTCAGCCATGCTGACCCTTGGAACTCTTGCAACTTCTCACAACGAGTATTCGCGGTGCCGACACGAAAACCGCAGTTCGAGAAGGAGCCGCCCTCAGTCCGCAAAACCATGGCAACATGATAAAACGAAGGCGCGCGGCGCTAAAGCGAGAAAGGAGGAGAAGGAGGAGGAGGAGGAGGAGGAGGAGGAGGAGGAGGAGGAGGAGTAGGACGACGACGACGACAGCGAGAGACGCATTCTGAAAACGATCCGCACTCAATCCGCGAAGCGATGGCAAATGTTCAAAACAGCCCGGAACGGCGCTTTAGCGAGAACCACACTGTGAAAACAACCCGCCCTCGATCCGCGAAGGTCTTGCAAATCTTTAGAAGGAAGGCGCGCGGCGTGAAAGCGAGAACCACATTTCGAAAACGGCTCGCATTCAACACGCGAGATTGCGCTGCATTGTTTAACGAATGCGCGCGGCTTGAGTGCGAGAGCCACATTTTGAAAATCGCCTGCCATCCGTCCGTGAAGTTGCTGCAAATTTCAAGCTTGATGATCGCAGACGGCGAGGATGCCCCAAACGAAGCGACCGGCCCGCCTTTCTGAGTGGCGCGGGGGTGCGACAGGGAGGAATTACCTATACGGAAAAGGAATGAAGACTAAGGGGAAGGATGAGGAAAAGGACAGGGGAGGAAGATGATCAGGAAGCGAATGCCACTTCACATGCGCCCCCCCAAAGATCCGACGTCGCATTTTTTGTTGTGTTAGTTGTTTTATACTGACGTGGCCCCTCAGATGTCTAGAACCCTTCCCTGGGGCCACCTTTTCATTCCGAATTGTTTTCATTCAAGGTCCTGGGGCTGGCGAGGGCCCCCGGAGGCCGACAATTGGCAGCAAGCCTTCGTCGTGATTTTTCTCATAACGAGAATGTTGGCCAGCGCGGGCACCAAACAATAATTTCTTTCAACCTACGCGATTCACTCTAAGTAGTGGAACCAAAATGGTGATATCTAGGTGTAACCAACATGGCTCACGCGGCGCAAAGAAATGTACAGCAATGCGAAGCAACGTAAAGTAATGCAAAGCAAACCGAACCAACGCACTGGGATTGCACAGCAATGTAAAGCAATGCGAAACAATGCGACGCCATGCGTTGCGAAGCAATGCGACGCAGCGCGGAACAATATAAAGAAGGCGCAACAATGAAAAGCAACGCCATGCGACTCGACGCGAAGCAACGCAAAGCGACGCAAAGCAATGTCAAGCAGTGCAAAACAAGGCGGTGCGCCTTCAATGTCACGCAACGCAATGCAGAACAACGCGATCCAAACAAACCAGTGCGAAGCGATGTATTCCAATGCAACACAAAGCGAGGCAACGCAAAACAAAACAGACAGTTGCGAAGCAATGCAAGCATGTGTGCACAAATGTAAAGCAATGCGAAGTAAGGCGAAGCACTGCAACACAACGCGCATCAGCGCAGCATGCGAGCCTGGCACCATCGAAATCGCGACCAAAACCGGTGGCGACGGGCGGCCACGGGCCGCCCAGACCGACAGCCAGGCCCAGTTCCGTGGAACAGAAATTAAGAACCCGCACTGCAGGCACTCTTTGAGGACCAAAGAAAGGAGGATGCGAACGCCTCTTTCCGCGCCAGCCCCCCGCCCGCCAAGAATGAGCGCCATCGGCCAAGACAACACCAACCGGACATTGGCGCCAGACGACCCCGGCCGTGCCGAACCCTAGGCCGACAAGGTGTGCGGTGCACGCCCTCCTGGCCTGGCATCAGACGTACAGGCAGCGCGCTACAAGAAAAAATGCTAAATCGAAGGGTTTGTTTCTGGCCACTGCGAGCCTTGGCTTCGAACGCGTCTCCCAACTAGCCCATAGAGCGGCGCGAACACCAGAGCCCCTCCTGAGCCCGAGGTGATTTTCATGTCATCGCCTGAGTTGTGCTGAAACCAACCTCGGGCTCAGGATTGGCCTGGCCACGATGGGTGTCAACGTAGGCCAATTCCCACATACTGACCGACCGTTTGCAAAACTTCCGCGAACAAGCAACGCGCGCGTGACAACCTGAAAACAGGGCGTCGCCGTGCACGAGTGCCGTGAATAATCTGGTCTAGGTAGATACAATAAGATGCGCGAAACTCCGTTCGGCGCACGGAACCCCGCACAATGTCATCGCTGACGACATCTCCCAGATAGGCCACAACTGCCTCGGGCCTGCATGTTCAGGCCCCTTTCAAGTTTTTTTTGCTAATGCGATCGCCGAGCGAGTTAGTCATCGGAAGCGTGACCGCGGCGTATAATTTTACACGCGGGGGGCACCTTAGCGCGTCTGTGTCGACCTGGCAATTTTCATTTTAGAACTGATAACCATCTGCCGGCGTGCTTCATTGGTTTGTCAGTTGACAGGGCGGGCCCTTTCAGCTCGACCCGATACCTGCGCGTGCAAAGTGTGTTGTTATAAGGCACCGTCACCAGGCTATGTCAGCCCAAGAGATCCATCGTCGCCGCCATGTAGGTGATTGATCCAAACCCGGGAAAGCTTGGTAAACGCTACGTATCCGACGATGTGACGGTTTGAGAACATACGTTTTTGTGTGCGTGTATGTTTTCGGGGGCCGCTGTCACAAATGGGCCCGGGGAGTGGCAACTCGGTCGGGATCTCTGGGGCCGCGAAATGAACAAATCGCACCCGAAGAGGTCTAGGTTCGGGGGGTCACCCCGCGCGCCCTTCCTCGCCAGAGGTGGAACAAACAGACATGCAGGAAGAGGAATAGGAGTAGCAGTAAGAGGAGGAGGGGAAGAGGAGAAAGAGGAGGAGGACGACGTCGAGGAGGCGGGGGATGACGAGGGCGACGAGGAGGAGGAAGAACAGGAGGACGAGGAGGCGGATGAGGAGGAGGAGGAAGAGGAGAAGGAAGGACGCGGGCGCACTGCGCACTGTTCGTGCCGTTTGAACGGGGCTTGGTGGCGACAGAAGGTGGCATGGCGCATGGGACGCTAAACTGGGGGCGCGCATGAGGACGACGCGTCCTTCCCTTCCTCCCATATCTCCCCAAACATCCATCCGACGTCCAGTTTTTGTGGCGCGGGCCCCTGGGACTCTCGACCCCGACGGGGATGGAGGAGGAGCAGCGAGCACGGCGAGGGTCGGGGGTCGAAGATCTAATTGGAGAGGCGCCAAGGCGCACGAATAAATAAACACGAGTGCACATATCCCTACTATGTCATATCTTCTCCAAAGTTGCACTCCCGTCCACCCATTATATTCCGATGCGCTCATTGGTATCGACACTCGCGTGTGTCTGTTTCTAAATGTCCCGCCTGAATCTGAACGTGGTTTGCGATTCTTGGTCAACATCAACAATGACAAAAAAGAAAACGTCGCGGGGCACAGTGCACGCAAAATCGAGCCACGCCCATGGGGCCCCATCTTCCCGTTGCATTGGCGCAGAACCATTGGGGAATACCCAGTCGCACGATTCAAAGCAAAACCGCCCGTCATTACAAGCCGGCGCCATGAACTCTGGGGCGGCCTGGGGAAGCCGCCCAACGCCAACGAGGGTCGGTTCTCCGCGCCGAGCAATTCCTCGATGGCCCAGGAGCTCGCGCCCAGCCCTCTGAAGGCCAGGCACACTGAACGGAAAATGCTTGCCGTCTCGTTGCTTCCCAATTCGTAGCGGGCGCCGCGGCGCCCTCTTAGCGGCGCCCACAAAGGGGCGGTGCGAGGGGGGCGGCCTTGTGCGAATGCGCGCTTTCGTAAAGACCACAGAGCCCCTAGAAGATGGCCTGCCTTTTGAACATCCACCGCGCCCTCCCGAAAAACCGCCGCCCACCGCGCCGCCCCCGTCGGGCATTTTGGAACTGGCCCCCTTCCGCCAGCCACTCCGAACCCCCCCGCCTCCCCTTTTCGCTCGCCCCCGACTGGTTCCGTGCCCCATTGCCCCACTGCCTCCGCCCCCCCCCGTTGCCTTCGTTTGTCTGGGGCCGAGCCCCTGGCGGGCTCGTCTGTGGCGGGCGCGGGAGGGGCGGGGGCGAAGGGCGAGGAGGCCGCCCCACGCGCGCGCGCGCGCTCGCGCGCGCGGGGCTCGCGGCTCAACCAAATGCCAGGCGGGGCCGCGTGCTGGCCGCCGTCTCGCCGTCTGCAGCCCCCGCCGCTGGGGCCGCGCGCGCGCAGCCCCGGCATCCCCCCCTCCCGCACGGGGCCCCTCCGCGCCCGCGGGCCAAGAGGGTGCCCTGGGCTGGCTGAGGATGTCGCCGGGCGCTCGGCGGCCCGGCAGGCGCATGGACCTCGCGGGTGCGCTGGTGCCTCCCCGCCTCCGGTCGCGGCTAGGGTCGGAAACTCATCCCCGAGCCGAAGCGCCTCCACCTCCACCTTTTATCCCGTCGTCCTCCTCCTCCTCCTCCTCCTCCTCCTCCTCCTCCTCCTCCTCCTCCTCCTCCTCCTCCTCCTCCTCCTCCTCCTCTCTCCTCTTCTCCTCCTCCCCCCCTTCCCCCCTCCCCCCCCTGCCCCCTCCTCCCCCCCGCGCCTCCCCCAGCCCTCCTTCATGTCCTCCTGGTTGCCCCCGCCCCCGCCCCGCCCGGGCGGCGCCCGCCCCCCCCCTCTCCCAAAGCCCTACCACATCGACCCCTCCTTCCCGATGCTGAGCACGGCGCCGTCGAGGTTCAGCTTGACTGCCGCGACCTGCGACGTGGAGACGCCCGACCCGTCGCAAACTGACTCTAGGAGGCAGCGGTAGGCAGCCCTGTCCTCGTCCTCGCCCAGGTCCAGGCCCGCAACGCCGCGCGAAAAACCATCCCATTTTGGCGGACCCGCCCGAGTGGCGACTCGCGTCTAAAGTGTCGCGGCGCTCGATCGCGCGGGCGCCCAATGTGCGCGCGCGGCGCTCCGCCCCCGAACGCCTGATGAGGCGACGGCAGATCGCCCGGGTCCGCTGGGCGAACTTCTTCGCGGCCATCGAAGTCTTCAGCGACTTGGCCATGTTGTTAACATTGTTGTTGGCGTCGACCTTTCCGGGGGCAGCGGAAGGCATCTCCGCGTCGCGCAGGCATGGGCGCGCCCGCGGAGGAAATTCTCACGGGTTCGCCATCCGCGCCTGTCTTCGCGAGCCGCAGTTTCGACGGCTCGAGGCTGGCGTTGAAGCGCGCCCGACTGCCGGGCAGGGCCACGAGCTCGTTGATCGCGTCTTCCTCACATGTCCGCCAGCCAGATATCTGGGTGGACGGCAGGATGTTCGAGGCAGCAACGGCGAAGATCGCGCGGCAATCCGCTCCGCCTGAATTCGAAGGCGATGCAAAGGAAATCGAATTGTTTGTGCGCGCAGAAAAAACACCGAATCATCGAATCTCTGCTCGGCGCTTGGAGGTGCACACCTTGGCTCCGTTGGCCCATGCCCCGCGCGCTCTCACATTGTTTGCACAACTGCTAGAACCTTTTCTTTGCGAGCCCTCCAGGACAGATGCTCAACTCGAATGTTTTCCTTGTGCGTATTTTTTTTTATTTTGCCCCGCCAGGTTCCCGGGGAACTCGTCAACACATGAGCGTGTCCATGGTGTTTTGGCTGCGGTGCGTTCCCCTGGTCATGGTCAAAAGTTCGATAAACCTCACGACGTGTTCTTCCTTGTGACTGCGCTGCATCCGCGCTTCCGCTGGCAACGCACTTGGCGCTCTCCAGGACAGAGGCGCGAACTTCTGCGCCTGGAACATCACGAACAAATCGTAGCCCTGGTGGTCGGATACCTGTAATCCGGGGGGGGGCCTCGTAGTCAAGAGGGGCGGTGTTGTATAATGCGGACGGGGGGTGGCCCCGGTACTCGGGGGGGGGTCGTCGATTTTTGTAATCAGGGGGGGCGCTTTGGGGGGGGCGCCTTGCATTCCAAAAATGGAGGCCCTCAGTCCAAGGGGGGGGGGTTGTAATCCTGGGGCCGGACACCATTGAGGCATTCCGAATACTGTGCTCAGGGCGGTGCTCTCACCCCTGTCATACGGCCACGATCCTTTCATTGTGCAAAAAATACTACGGTGCACATGGCCGTGCTTTTCACCTTGTCACATGGTGACGACCCTTTTTTACACCAAAAACAATATGGTGCAAATGGCGGCGCCGCCCCCCTGTCATACGGCCGCAGTTTTTTGCGCAACAGACACAGTACAGTGCACATGGCCGCGCCCACAACGGTCACGTGGCCGCGGTCCGTTTGCAACAAAAATCGAACTACGGTTACACCGAATCCCACCAGCCCTTTGGGCGTGAGTGGTTTAGAGAGCCCGCTCTGTTCTCAACCCCCCTTCTTCCCCTTCGGGGAGGGGTTTACCCCTCCCCCTCCCCCCTCCCCCTGGGCCTGGAGAGGTCCCTCCGCGGGTCGCCGGGGGGGTCTTTTTTCGACTCCTCGGAGGGCTAAAAAACGACACCCCTCACGAGGATTCTGGCCCCGACGGGGGGAGGGAGAAAAATGCTCCCCTCTTCTTTGAAGCCAGAATCATTGATTTTACTACGGTTTTGGCCCCATTTTGGCCTTCTGATGGGGGCAGTGCTACTTAAAGCTCCCCTCTTCTTTCAAGCCAAAATCATTGATTTTACTAAGGTTTTGGCCCCATTTTGGCCTTCTGAGGGGGCAGCGCTAATCAAAGCTCCCCTCTTCTTTGATCGATTTCCTCCAAGATGGCCCCAAGAAGCGCCCAGGAGGCACCAAGAGGCCCCAAGATGGCCCCAAGAGGCCCCCAGGAGGCCCCCAAGAGGATCCCAAACGGCCCAAAGAGGCCCCCCCGAGGCACCCAAGACGCCGAAAAGCCCATCAGGACGACCCTCTACTCGCCTGGGCGTCGTTTCTGGACGGGCAGGAGGAGGGGCCCGAACGACTCACACCAGGACGAGGGGCCCGAACAACTCACACCACGAGAAGCCCGAACGACTCACACCAGGACGAAGAGCCCGAACGACTCACACCACGAAGAGCCCGAACGACTCACACCAGGAAGAAGGGCCCGAACGACTCACACCAGGACGAGAAGCCCGAACGACTCAAACCACGAGGAGCGCTTTCTCTCCCTCCTCCTCCGCCTCGTCCTTCTCCCGCTCCCACCACAAGGAGGATGTACAAGGAGGCGGGAGGAAGGAGGAACAGGGGAGATATGCGGGGGCAGCCGGAAACACGCCTGAAAAACACGACTGTCGGCATGCTTCGCTAGAGTTGCTGTTTTGAGATGGGCTGGTGGGGATACGCGAAGCGTGAAGAAATCGCATTTTCATTCGCCCACCTCCTACTGATTGACACGTTTCTTCATATTTGTTAGTGCCACGGTTCGTTGCCAAGCTAATTTCCATACGTTCTCACGACTGTCATAGCGGACGTAAAAATCCCCAGACGGACCCCATTTTGCTACGCGCAATCACAGAAGGGGAACTGAATACATTTGGGGAGGAAGCGGTGGATGGCCAGGACGATTACCAGGGGAAGTGGATGAGGACGAGGGAGGGGGAGGATGAGGAGGAAAAGCAACCCCAGGAGCAGGAGTGGAATTCGCCAGCCCAACGGGCCAGAGGCGTGCTAAGATCTCCGGTCACTACTTAACAATATTTCTAGTTCGCGCGCGCGGGGCGCCCCCTGGGGGCCCCCGGACGAAAAGTACCCCGGCTGACCCCCGGCCGGGTCCCGGGCGATCCCCAGGGGGGAGGCCATTTTTCGCCACCCCTCACGAGGATCGTGACCTCCGAAGGGGTGGCTGCAATCGACTACCCCCCTCCCGCCCCAAGGGGCACCCAAGAGCCCCCTAAGAGGCCCCAGGGGAGCCCAAGACGCCACAAGGAGCCTCAAGACGCTCCCAAGAAGCCCCCAAGAGGCCCCCAAGACGGCCCCAAGAGGCCCCAAATAGCGCTCCAGGGCCGGCGGAATGAGCGAAGCGATTAGATAATTGGGAGGAGCAAGATGAACGTGGGTAGGCGGGGGAGGGGAAACGAACGGGGCGTCAAAGGTGAATAATCACTCGGATACTGAGAACTTGTCCGCCCTGGTGTGGGACGCCATTGCGAACGATGGGAGCACCATGGCGGTTTTAACAACATGAGGCAAACGCGGCAGAGAGATCACAATTTCGGGGCAACACAACATTCCGAAGGACTGAAATCCGTAGGACGGACAAAGTGATGAAATCCTCTGCGCATTGTGTTGCACAGCAAAAAGAAACGCAAAAGGGGGCGAGCTACTACAACGCCGTTTTCGGGGGAGAGAGTGAGAGAGAGAGAGGATAATATTACTCATATGGAGAAACTGCGGAGGGGTAGGAGGCCAGGGAGAGGAGAGGGCGGGTGGGGGATAGGATTGAGGGGAAGGATAAGAGAGGGGGGGGAAGGAAGGGGGGGAGGGGGGGGATGCCCGGGGGAGGTGGGAAACAGCCCGAAGGACCTGGAACCCTCGAACATCGGTCCTCGATCCCGGAGCGCCTGGAGGCTACGACCGCGCAGCCCCGCCCCTCCTCCTGCCACTCCTGCCCCCCCTCCCCCCCGCTTGGAAGGGGGCGCCCGCCGCGGCGGGGCCAAGGGAGGAGGGGAGAGGGGGGAGGGGGCGGGGGGGCGAGGGGATGAGGGAGGAGTGGGGGGGAGGACAGGGAGGAAAGGACTGGGAAGGAGAGGGGCGGGAATGAGGGAAAGGACTGCTTTGGACTTTTTGGGGTCGGGATGACGAACTTCAAACTTGCTTGGCACAAACCCGCCCGCGCTGGGAACGACCCCTCGGCGGGCTTGCCGATGCGCGGGCGTTCTCACTCGGCTGGTCGGCTGCCCGCTGGCCGACCCGTTTCCGTCTCTCGCTCGCGTTGCGCGGTGTGGTGCAGTGCAGTGCTTCTTCCGCCTGGCACAGGGGCGTGTAAGAAATGCAGTGCCAAGTCTGGAATGTCGGCCAATTTCTCTCGCCGATGCTCTTGCTACGCACTGGGTTTCCGTCACGGTCCAAAGAAGCCTTTTGCGCTCGCTTGCCCAACGGCGCCTTTATCTGATACGTGATGGCCATGTGTTGTCGCTGTCCCGCGCGACCCGTCCTGGGGGTAGCGGGGGTGGTACTCCCCCACGGGCCAGACCGGCGTCTGCCCGCCTGGCCTCGGAGAGGCCGCGCGGTGCGGGGGAGTTAAGCCGGGTCCGCACCCTTGGGGGAAGCTTCTTCCTCCTTCCCAGGGTGCCGTGCGAGGCAAGTGCCAGGGCCAGGATTTGTAGTTGAGCCCGAAACCATTCAGGGAAGCGCATGTAGGGAGAAACGCAACTGCCCCACCTACGACACCGAGTCCCCGTAAGTCACGACAAGACAAAACAGACAAGACAGGCCCGCATTCTGGCCCCGGGGGGCGGTCCTCTAGAGGGCAGGCGAAAGGGACACGCAGTCCCACACACTGGAGGAGACCATGCGCTGTCACTGCATTGTCACAACAAGAAAACAAGACATCGACCCCGCGACCCCCTAACCCTCTTGGAGATGGGCGCCTTCCCCTCGCGACAGTCTGGCGGCCGTCGCGCGCGCATACCAACACGTTCCTAGGTCCCACGAGCCTCGCGGCTGCGGCTAGTGCGGCGCGCGAGGCCTCTGAGACCTGCCCCAAGGCATACACCACGGGCTTCTGCAACATCGCCATCTTCTTCAGCAGGCCACTGCAGCTGGGTCGTACGTGACTGCGATTACCCCTCACCGCCATCGTCAACTTGGTCGCAAGTCTCTCAAACAACCAACGCCGCTGGGCCGCATGTCACTGCGACTACCCTTCTCCGCCAACTTCATCAGAACTCAACGCCGCTGGTTCGAACGTCACTGCGACTTCCCTTCGCGATGCCTTCGTCTACGTCCGAACCACGCGCCATTGCGCCGCGGCCCAGAAACGCTAAGCCACGCAACCCTCGAGGAAACGACCGCAAAATCCATCTTCGCCCAAAAGACACCCCCACGCGAGCCAAAATGGATACCGAGGGAATGCGGGAAGGAGGAGGGGAAGGAAGGGAAGAAAGGGACTGAGGGGGAGAACGTGTAGAAAACCTTGATCTTGGAAGGGGGCGGGAGGTAGGTGGAGGGGAGGAAAGGGGGGATGTGGAGCACGAGGTGGAGCGCTTTCGTAGTGCTTCTCTGGGGCCAGACCGCTGCGCTGGAACAAAATAGGTTGGCGGCGCGCAAGACAAGAGGTGGCGTCAGGGGGGCAGCCTGCTAAGGAGGCAGCGGGGCTTGCAAGACCAGCCATCGGGGATCGAGGCTCGAGGTGCGAGGATCTAGTAGCGAAGATCGAGGATCGAGTAGCGAAGATCGAGGATCGAGGGTCGAGGATCGAGAGGCGAGGATCGAGAGGCGAAGATCGAGGGGCCAGGATCGAGGATCCAGAGGCGGCAGAGGGGATCCGAGAAGCCCTCCAAGCTTCTGCGACATCTTCCTAGAAGCCGCCGGACACTTCTGGGAAGTCCCATGCCTTCGCAGAACCTCTCCGCCGCCTCTCGGTCCTCGCCCTCGATTCTCGATCCTCGACCCTCGATCCGCGCCCCTCGATCCTCGATCCTCGATCTTCCATCTTCGCTCCTCGCCCCTCGATCCTCGATCTTCGGTAGCTGGTCTGATAAGACCCCCCTGCCTTCTTAGCAGGCCGCCCCCCCGCCGCCGCCCCCTCACTGAGATCCGACGCCCTGGAAAATGCAACATCGCAGTCGAAACTCGACCCGAGCCCTGGGCCCCGCCTTTTCAGCGTAATTTTTCGAAGCGGGTCGTTCCATGAGGCTCCCGGGGCCCGAAACAAGGCAAAATCGCCTGTTGGACAACAAACGCGACGCCAGGATCTCAGGGCTTGTGCGCCGCCGCCAAGGTCAGCAAAAGGGGTCTCAGACCGCGAGCTCTGCCTCCGTGCCGGAGGCGTTGGCGCAGTCCGTGAAGCTCACGCGCCTCAGGCCGAAGCCGTGGTCCAGCCACAGGCCCAGGCCGCGCGCACGAGCCGCGCGGTCCATCTCCTGGAAGGCGGCCTCGCTGTTGACCTCCGCGCAACCCAGACCCCTTCGAGAGAGAGAGAGAGAGAGAGAAAGAGAGAGGGAGAAGCCGGGCCTAGACGACGCATCGGCAGCAAATCCACATGATACGAAGGTCAAAGGAACAAATGTGAAGCACTGCATCGCGAATGCAAACGCGCCGGCACACAAACACTGAACGCAGGTCAATGCCGGGCGGCGGAAGACAATGCATTTAAGGGACCCCTTCGGGTTATGAACAAATCACGACGGACGCTTTCCACTTCTGGCCTCCCGGGGCCCTCACTGGGCCTCGGGGCCGTCAAAAAACGGCTCAGGATGAAAGACCGGTCCCCAGGAAGGGGTCAGACCCTTGGGATGAACGTTTTGAGAAATCACAACGTCGCCGCTCTGGGACTGGCAACGTTTGGTAACTTTCGTTTGCGTGTCGCGGCGGCATCCCCGGCGACACGCTCTGCATTGCAAGCGAATAGCGTGCCGCGACACTCTGCGGGGCGGGCCAAAACAGGCGGCGGCCGAGCGATTGCTAATCGACAAACGATAATCGAAAGCAAACAAACATAAACACAAGCTTCCATTACTACGAAAGAATTTCTCGAATCGGCGCTGGGCCCCCCTCCCTGGCGCGCGGAGCGTGCCAGGGGCAGCGCCGGCGGCCCAACGCTGATCCAGGAAATACGCGCGGAGATCCGCAGCATCATGTGCATGCAGTTGCCTTTTCCCGAATGCATCCAATGCCTCGAACCAAAATCGAGGCGGCCAATTAGCCACCTGGGTGCTGGTTTCGGGCGTCGGGGCCGTGAACGAAAGCGGGTCGGGACGAAACGCCTGCCCTGGGGTCGGAAGGCCCAGGGGCCCAGGCATTGAACACAAAATCGAAGAGGCGGCGGACGTCTGGGAAGACGGCGTCGTCGACGACGACTTCACAAATGTCGTCGTTCCGTATGCTTCTGGGCAGTTCTGGAGATTCTCGTCGCCATGGCTGGACGCAGCTCATGGAAGTGGTGAGGAGGGATCCTGGGGAGGGCTCTGGGGACTGGCCTTGGGATGCTTTTCTCAGACTAGAACGATGTCATAATGCGATTGACTCAGGATGCGTTCCAGGAGTTGTGGAGTATCTGGCGGCCTTTGTTTCTGCAGCCCGTGTGGCCCATTAAGAAGTCTTGGACATGTTGCAAGCCCCAGGAAGCCTCGGAACAATTAGGAAACGAGCGAACAGGAAAAAACGGCACAATGGTTGGGGCGAGGCGCCGGCAGGTGACCTTGGAGTAGTAGTTGATCCCGACGAAGACGACGTGGCCCATCCACTGGACACACTGCATCTCCAGGGACCAGCCCTGTGGGCCAGCCTTGAAATCGACGATGGTATTCGGGAACACCACCTTCGAGACGACATCCTTGGGCAGCCCAGGGATGCGCGTCACAGGGACGTACCCCTCGAGGTAGCCTGGGGAGTCGGTCAGGTTGAAGAGGAGCTCCTGCGGATAAGGGACACCGAAGCAACTGAGGCCCCAAGTGTCGTTAACGAACATGACCCCGTCGGGGTGCTTGCTGAGCCGCTTGTCCGAGGTTATACACTTCGCCTGCCCGGGGCACAGCGGGTACTGCGTGGCGTCGTGGAACCTTGGCGTCCGACGTCGCAAGAAAATTGCAACATCGCAGGTGATTGTTCTCTCCCAGCCCTCGACCGTTCGACGAAAAATACAACCGCTGAGAAAAGGGGGATCGCCTGGTATGCACCCCAAGGGGGCTATTCGGACGCACCCCTATCGAAGATGGACGCCCCCCCCATCGTACATCCCAGGGTTGGGCCCCAAAGTTCTGGTTCATCCGAAGCCCCACGGAGCCTGGAATAGGGGTCGACATACCCCCGCCGCCGTGCCTCTGGCACGAAGTGGAGTGCCCCAGGGCTCATGTAGCACTGCGAGGTGGACGCTGTGCTGCTGCTGCTGCAGCAGCGAGAATTGTAAGTCTTTTCAGGGCCTGGGCCAACCGTTTCCCAGGCCTTGCCAGGCTTCTCCTCGTGAGTTCTGTGGTGTTTCCTGCGCCTCCTGTGGACGCTGTGCCCCCCCAGAAGCGACCTCCCGAACCCTCCTCCCATTAACTTAAGAGGGCCCCAAGTCGCCGAACAATCGCTCTAAGACGCCCAAGACGCTCACGATGGCCTCAAGATGGCCCAAGAGGCTACCAAGACGCCATAAGGAGCTTCCAAGAGGCACCCATCACTGATTTTCCTTGATTTGGCGTTCTCGCTGTTTCTGCTTCCCGACGCTTCAAGACGACCCAAGAAGCCCCCAAGACCACCCCAAGACGGCCAGGAGGCCTCCAAGAGTGCCCCAAGACGGCCAAAGAGCGTCCCAAGGCGGCCCAAGACGGCCCAAGAGGCGCCCAAGACGGCCCAAGATGGCCCCGAGACGGCCCCAAAAGGGGCCCAAGAGAGGCAACACGAACCAACAATCCGAGCCGTCCGCCCGAAGAGGCCCCCAGGAGGCCCCAAGATGCGCCCAAGAGGCCCCAAGAGGCCCCCCAAAATATGCCTCAGGGGCGCCCAAAATGGCCCCCAAGAGGCCTCACAAGTGCCTCCAAGAAACACCATAGGCTTTACACCCGCAGCCCAGGCACAATGGCGGGATAGGCCGAACACCATTCGGTGACAACCGCCCGGAATCTTGGACCCACCTCTCTGCGTCGTTTACCGAGCTGGGTCGATCCGTGAGGGCCCTGGGGCCCGAAGCAGGTCAGAATCGCACGCTGCGAAAAGAATGCGACGCCAGGATCTCAGGGAACGCCAGCTCAAAGTAGTCGCCCTCCAGGTCGGCGATGTCGGGGCAATGCCAAGGGGGGTCGCCACCCAGGGGGTCACGACTTCCTCGAGAAAGCGCTATTTCCTCGAGGGCCCCCGAGAAAGCGCCAGAGCCCTCCAAAACGACCCCCAACGTCTAAAAAATCTCCTCGAGCTTCGATCCTGGAGGCTCGATCTCCAAGAGGAGCTGGTCACCCCGCACGTGGTGACCCACCTTGGCACTGCCCGAGATGTTGAAGTCGGCCCTCATGTGCGGCGCCTGCAGCTCCCAGAAGGCCGGGCACACGGAGTTGTTGAACTGCGGCGCTCCGTCGCCGCCCTCGGCCTGGCCCAGCCGTGCGCGCACCAGTAGCAGCGGCGCCCAGAGAGCGGTGGGCGAGCCGAGGCGCCACATCTCGCGCGCGCGCGTTGGCGGCTTTCCCCGAGATCTGGCCGCTGCAACTTTGTTAACACTGGGCGTGCTCACCCGCGGTCGGGCCCCAGGACCATCACACAGTATCGATCTGATTGAAAGATGCAACAGGAGGATGGGATCCAAGGCTCAGGTGAGCGACGATCGAAAACAGGTCTGGCGTGAGATGGCACAGCGACTTTACGCCACAGCTTGCGCGAGTCGCCATCGTGGCACGCCACATTGGAGACGAGGGCGCTTACGCGCGTCCTTACGCGGGCAGCTTACGCGCCAAAGTCGGCGTCGCTCCGGTGGAGCTTTGTCGCGACGTTGCGATTTTGTCCCGCAGTGTCGGATCCCAGGGTCCTTCTAGCGCTTGGCTATTTCGAGACGAGGCGACTCAAGCTCAAGTGGAGCTTTGTCGCGACGTTGCATGTTTTCCCGCAGCGTCGGATCTCAGGGTCCTTCTGGCGCGTGGCTGTCTCGAGACCAGGCGGCTGGAATCTCTGCGGCGCGGTCGCCCAGGTAGGAGGGGTAGGGGGCGAGCGATCGGCCCCTCCGCGACACCAGCGTGAGGAGGAGGAGCAGGAGGAGGAGGAGGAGGAGGAGGTTGGAGGGGCAACATCAGGGGGGGGGGGAACCAACTCAATGGCGGGGGGGTTCAATCGATACGGAATTGGCGCTACATCGCCGACAGATCGGCGATAAGCCCCGGACAGCGAATCCGCACGTTCCTGGGCGGAGAGGGCTGATCATCGCCTCCCTGTCGGTGATGAATTTGCGGTTGCGGGGTCGATGCCATCCCCCCCCTGAGCCTATCCTCCCCTGGCGCTGCCCCTGACGATTGTCTCCAAGGGCTCCTGGTGCAGGGGGCTGCCAACCCAGGCCTGCGCAGACGGGGCCCCAATCCCTGGGCGGACCGGCCTCGTCGCGGGGAATGGCGGAGGAGGGGTAGGGCGGGGAAACCCAAAGGTACCGGTATCGCTACTCCCCAGACCTCTCCCGGGGTGCGTTCCGGCCAGAATGTCGACGCGAATCCAGCGGTGGCGACGAGGGCCTCCCAGAGGGCCGCATAAAGAGGAAACATGAGGGAAGGGTACACGTCGGTCAGAAGAAATGTGTAAAAACGTGAAGTAGGAAGGCGGATAACGTAGACTGGGTTCGGGCCAGCCCAGGGAATGACAAAACAAAGCAAAAGCATACACATCGAGTGTTGAAGTAGGAAGGCGCTTGAAGTCGATTGGGATCTGGGAATTCAATAATATCTACTTTCAGCGACCGATGTGTAGTGGTATGGGTATCCTTTCCTCCTCCAAGAGGAGGAGGAGGGACGCCGATGGGCCGATAAGCGATGGTTTCCGACCGTCCCTCCACTCCTCGACCGCAAGCCGCGACAGGCCTCAGAGCTCATGAAAAGGAAGCATGTCCAAGATGTGTCCCGCACGGCCGCCAGTGGCCTGGAGGCCTTGCACAGGCCCTGGAGTCAGGAAGCCGACGCGTGGCAGGGCGTTGCACCGAAGCATTGTTTTGTTTTCCTGGAGGTCGGCAGGCAAATTGTTCTACTCAATTTCGACTCCAGGGTCTGCGGACCTTCCAGAAGAAGCCGAGGGCGTCTCAACGAAACAAGTCACATCCTGTTTTTCAAGCCTCCGTGCTCTGCCTCCTCCTCCTCTTCTTCCTCCTCCTCCTCCTTTGCAATGCTTAGCACGCTCGCTGTTTCACCTGATCATATCCGTTTCACCTTGGTTGCAGCGAACCTCTGACGTGCAAGGCTTCTGTCTGCCTGCGGTCCCCTCCTGCTACTCGAGTTGTATCTTTCTTCTCGGCGCTCTTGGATTTCCTGATTGCCCCTGGAGCCTCCAGGAACATCCAGGGATGCCTCCTGGTGGCAAGGCCTCTGGCGACTTGAAGCATAGCGGCAGATGTGTTTCGTCACTTCGGCGTCTGATCGCTGCTTTCGGGCCATGAGAATGTCAAAAAACGACTCAGGCGCAAATCCAGTCCCGCGGGTGTGGTCCAGAGGTCCAGGAGCCCACGTCGCGAAGCAAGCGTGTATGATGTCAGTGGCGCGGGGTCTGACACCTCTGGTGGGCGAGGCAAAGGGTTGAACATGACAAATATGAAGATGAGGCAGAACTTCCAATACAAAATCAAAACACGTCCTCCAGTAAAAGAACTACAGTTCAAACAAGTTCAAAGACACATCAAACTAAATCCAACATGCAATTTCTGAAACCTGAGAGTTGAAACACGTGCATAAACAGCGCAATAAAATTCAAACAAATATCAAGCACACCTACCAACAACTTCAAACATCGAGCAACAACAAAATATACACACATTCAACACGCACAACAAATCTTGAACACTAACTCATGTCTGCATAATTGGACTGTGACGTCATCATTCCAAAATACGTGACTCTTGTCAAAAAAGAAGCATATCAAGCAAACAGACAGAACTTTCCCAGAATTTCCCAGACATGCTATGAAAACCACCATCGGCTAAGCCCTCTGCCTCAGGTCCACCTCACTAGCCAAATCAGCGCGCTGCCCAGATCCATGCGTCGGGAACCAAAAAAACATGGTGGGCGTTTCTGGCGCGGCTTCGGGCCACGAGGACCCCTGCGGATACAGCCCGCTCGAAGCAACCTGTGCAAAGATGGCGCCGGGCGTCCAGGGCCCGTCGGGATTTCTCACGACGCCGCACCTTTTCACGCCAGATCCTCGGGGGGGCTCCGGGCAATTCCCGAAGATGACGGAGCCCGGCGCAATCTCCGCCACAGGGAGGCTGGAAAGAGCAGAAGCCTGGGAAGAGTGGACGCTGGAAATCCAATGAAAGCGGAAGTGGCCCGGGCTGGAAAAGCCTGGCAGGGGCCTGAAGGGGCCCAGAAAAGCTGAGCGACGAGGAGAAAGGGTCTTAAGCGAGAAGACGTTGCGACCTTACGCCGCAGCTTGCGAGAGCCGCCGGCAAGTGGCACACCGCGTGGAGCAGAGATGGGCTCACGCTCGGCCCTACGCGGGAGGCTTACGCGCGAACGTCGGTGCAATCGAACCCGATCTCTTCCGTCGCTCCGTTGGGCTGGGGTCGCCAGGGATGGAATACCTATGATGGGCCTGTTCTCCACCACCACCACCATAAGTTGGAGGGGGGAAGGAGGTGGAGGACGAGGAGGAGGAGGACGAAGAGGAGGAGGAGGACGAAGAGGAGGAGGAGGAGGAGGAGGAGGAGGAGGAGGAGGACCCCCTCGCCCTCCAACTTATGGTGGTGGTGGAAAACAGGCCCATCAACCTAGAAGGAAACCGGCCAAGACTGGAAGGATCAGCGCCCCCCTGACGGGTACTTCACTCACGGGTGCTTTGGCCAGCGGCCTAGCAAGCCCAAGCCTGCCCGATGCGGGCAACGCTGCTTCGTACGAAAGAGACCCTTGAATAGCAACTCTCGGCGGGTTTCCGAAGTACCCGTTATTCGAGTAGGATATCGACTATTGATTTACCACGGGTTTTTAAAGTACCCGTTACTCGGGTAGGAGATCGATGATTTACCCCACAATTGATTGTTCCGTCGACTCTACGGAAAATGCGTAGAAGGCTCCGTGCGTCCACAAAGCATTCGACGTATTTTCCGTAGATTCGACGGAAGAATCAACTCCGGGGTAAATCAATTCTGCAGTCGACGCCCGGCCCGAGTTATTGAGTACCTATTATGGTGCCGCTGCTCGGCGGCGAGCAAGGGGGGGAGTCAGAAGGAGAAGACCTTCTCAGAAGGCTCGGAAGTCCCCCGGCCGTCTGAGACGTTCTCTAAGCCTTCCCCGAAGACACAGCACACCTCTCAGAAGGCGCGAGGTCTTCTGAGAAGCCCCGCCGCCTTCTGATAGGGGGCCACATGCGAACCCTACCCCTACCCCCCACGATTTCTGAGGGGGGGGGTGGGGTTCACTTCGCTCGGGAGCTCCCGAACGAAGTGAACCCCACCCTCCCCCTCAGAAATCGTGGGGGTAGGGGTAGGGTTCGCATGTGGCCCCCTATTCTGAGAAGGCCTTCTCCTTCTCACTTCCCCCCCCCTCGCTCGCCGCCGAAGTGCGGTGCCGCTGGAAAGGGTGGGCGGGCTGGCCCTGGCCGCTCTTCCCAGCGCCCCTTCCGGTCGCGGCCTCTGGCCGCTGGCCTCCCGCGAGAGCCGCCGCAGCCACCGCCTCCCACGAGGGGGCGCGCGCTCCGAGCTGCGGGGGGCGCGCGGGGCACGGCAGCTGCAGCGGCAGACTCTTCCGCGACGCGATCGCACCACGCAGGGCGACGCCGCGTGGGCTCAGTCATGGGGATGATCGTCTGACCGATGCCGATCCCCACTGGCGTGACCTTGGGCCCACTGGAGGACTTACCCACCTACGCCTAGGTGGATATTTATATATATACACACATATATATATATAGATATATACATATATATATATACACATGGGTCCTTCGGGTCAATGGCGCTTCGCGCCATGCACTTGGGTCCTTGAAGTTTGGCATGCAGGCGGAATAGCAGGAAGGTCAAGCCGACAATTTAGCGTTAATTCCTTGTTGCCTTTTGCGGCATCGCCGCTATAATAATGTTATTCGTTATCCTTCCTCCATGCTATTTTTCCTCATTTTCGCCATACCCTGCGCATTCTCCCCATCCTCCTCGGCTCTTTTTTGCGGAGGCTCCTCCTTGGAGAGCCTCTGGGGGCCTCACAAAAATTGTTCCAGGCTTTCTTAAGGCCTTCTGGAAGCCTCCTGGGCGTATTCTGGGGGCTTCCTCGGGCCACCCTGCCTCCAACCGCGGTCTCCCTGAACGACCGGGTCACGATTTGGAATGCTTCGGAGGGTGTCTTGGGGCCATCTTGGGCCGCCTTGGGGCTCTCTGAGGGCCATCTTGGACCCATGTTGTGCCATTTTGGGGCTCTCTTGGACTGCCTGGAAGCCCTTTCGGATGGGAGCCCTCCAAGGCGGCTTCGGACGCCCAGTAGACCGCCGTCTTGGAGCGTTGGGAAGCCGAGAAGAGGAGAACCCCAAAATTCACGAAAAAACATCAGAAAATCAATGATGTTTGCCTAGTGGGGCCTTCTTGGGAGTGCTCTTGGAGGACTCTTTGGGGCCGTCCTGGAAGCCTCTTGGGCCATCTTGAGGTCACGTCGGTCACTCTTGGAGCGCTCTTGTGCTGTCTTGGGGGTCTCTGGGACGTCTCCGATGACCCCCATGATCGCCCTAGGTGTGCTGGGAAGGCTTGGCAAAACGCCCTGCGAGGCCCAGGGGGCCGCTTCGAGGCCCGTCCGGAGGGTCCCAAAGCTCCAGATCCCGGGAGTCCGGTTTTGGGTGGGGGGGGTGGGGGGGGGGTCCCCCGCCTGGGCTTGCAAAAATATAGGAAGATGAGTATCAGGCTTCATGGGGCCAAAACGCACCTAGGATGGTGGGCTGGTGGGGCTGAGATGCCATGACCTCGTGGGGATGGGGATATGTTGGACAATGCTGGATGTCACGCCGGAAAAAATCGGGCAAATGGGCAGCGATGGCTCGATGTGTTCCTCCCTCATTCCAGCTTGACTCGCCACGCTCTTCTTTTCGCGCGCTGCCTTCTTGTGTTATGGACGTGGCCACGTGCTTCGTCGCAGAAATGCCTACCAACAGCACCAGCAGTACTAGCACAGAAATGTCGTGCGACAGTCTTGAGCTGTCCCACACTGTTAAAAACATGTTCGAGTCAATCACAAATTCACTTGCGGCCAGATGTATGTAGCGAACTGGCAGAGCGCTCCCATAAACCAGATGATCTGGAACATGAGCCACGGGCCGACGATTTAATCGGGCAGTGGGGTTAGAGGGTCTGGCGCTGCAGGCGACAACGCTGTGTCCCTCTCGAAAACAAGGGTGAGTGTAACGTCTCCGCCGAAGACCGTGTTGCTTTTCACAGACTCAACCAGATCGTCCGTCGTGTCGATGAACGTGGCATCGCACATGGACTGCCTGTAACGGCCGAAACCTCCGACGACGCTCGAGACGAAATCCTCGGTCTTCATGCCCATGTCCTCGCAAAACAGGAAGACATCGATACCGCTACTCTACGGACCTCTCCCAAGGTGCGCTCTGACTGAGATGTCGAGGCGAATCCAGCCGAAACGACGAGAAACACGCAGCGGTATCAATACCTCGTCCTCCTCCGATGTCCATGTTGTCGGCCACGACGCTCAGGGACTGCAGAATGTCACCCTGCAGGACCGCGCCCGACGCCTCCCCCGTGCCGCCCGGCAGCACCTGAGAGGCAATGTTCGGGGGGGCTGGCTCAGGGGGGGGAAACATCGACTGGCCATCGCTCGGACATCCAGTCCCTATGTTTTTTTTTCGGTTTCGTGCGTGTTTTTTCTTGCCAAATGATCAAGGATGCTCCTCGATGGTCCCCGCCAAAGAGCAAATGCACACGTCCGAGCGATGCCAAGTCGACGTGTAATCGGCGATACATCGCCGACGGATCGGCGAGGCCGCAGGGTCCTGGGCGGGGAGGGCCATCGGGCCCATACTTCTCGGCGATCGATGGGCGACCTCCCTTTAGTTAAACGTGGTTTAGTGAAAACCACCTGAGGCCCAAACCTGGCGGGCGCAAGCCTGGAAAATAACGGCCGCGGCGCCCTCTCGAGAGCCGAAAACGGACAATTCACTAATCGACGTGTCACTGTTGGGGGTTCTGTCCGCCCCCGATAATTGCCCCTGACCGTGCGCTCCGGGCTTTTCAAACTTCTGCCTCTGGCGGCCGTTCGAGACGATTCCAGCACCCCCAGAAAGCTCTTGGCAAAGCGCAGCTGCTGAAGAGCACTCCCGAGGCTGGAAAACCGCCGAGAACCGACGAACACGCCCGAAAATCTCGAACCTTGAACGTTGCCCCTGACGGGCGGTGCTCAAACTTGAACGCCCGCGCTGGGGGCTCCCCCCCAGCCTTCCCCCTTGAGCACTCCCAACCCCGGTGTGCGCGCCGCCAATCCGTTCTCGCCCCTCGAACCTCTATTAGCCTCAGCAAGTGGCCCCCGCTCGGCGAAGAGCGTGCGCCCACGCCCCCCGATGGCGGCGGCGGAGGTGACGACCATCGACGACGACGACGACGACGACGACGACGACGACGACGACGACGACGGAAGGGGTCGAGAGCACGGGAGGGGGCACGTCTGAGCCTATCCAGCAACAGCCTCGTCGCTCATGTTTGCCTAACGTAACATCTGGGCCTATCCACCTCCCTTCACGTTGCCACCGAGCACCTCCTCGACCACAAAGGCACCGCACCGCGGCCCCGGGTCCTGGCACTTCGTGAGCCGCAGGCCCAGCGGCAGGCGCAGCTGCAGCGAGTAGAACTGGCTGCTGCAGGAGCATGTTTCTGCACCCCCCGAACCGTAGCGCCCGCGCAGCGGTGGGGAGGGGGGGGGGTCGGGCCGGCGAGCGCCACAGCATGCGTGTGAGTTTCGCGCCGTGCATGTGGGGGAACCAGCGCCCCCCCGCCTACGTTGGGTACCGCTACGGGAAGGAGGGAGGAAGGGAGGAAGGGGGGGGGGGCGCCCCCCGTAGTGGACCTCTTACGGGTTCGCCGAGTAACAAAAACAATCTCCAGAGGAAGAGCAGACGGCATGATAACAAACTGCTGGAGCTCCGCGCGGATTTCCTCCGGCCGCGCGCCGAGGGGGGAAGTGAGGGGGGGGGCAGGCCTTTTTTGTTCGAAAAGCGGCGGCGATGAGGATCCTCAGGAGGCCCCAGTTTCTTAGGAGGCCCGAAGCCTTCTGAGCTTTCTGAGAAGGCACGCCCCCTCTCTGCCTTGCCAATCGGGCGCGTCGCCGATTCTTGGATCGGCGCTGACCTCCCCGGCGGCGCCTCCAGCGCGCCGAGGAAAAGGTTCAGCGCCGATCCGTAAAATCCGCGCGGAGCTCCACAATTTGTCAGTTGTGCCCGTTTCTCTTCCTCCGATGCCAGCGCCGAAGAATGGGGTCAGCTCCACGGTCTCCTGCGAAGGGTGAACAAACGGGGGGGGGGGGGGGGGAGAAACGCGCGCGCCCTTGCAACACCTTCCAGGCCCCGCGCCTGCAACTCAGGGGCCCATTGGGGTCTGCATCCCGCCGTTCAGTGCCCCCCAGCTGCCGAGCGCACTGGGGATACCAGAAGATACCGATACAGTCAAGACGTTGAAATAAGGAACAGTTTGGGTTCGGAAGGGGCTCGATGTTCCTTAGGTTCCTCCAGTGCTGTTCCTCTTGCCCTCCTGGGGCACGGAGGCGCTTTCAGGGCCAAGAAGGGGTGTCGTTCCTTAGTTAGCGTTCCTTCTTTCAGCGGCCCGACTGTACCGCAACTCCCCAAATCTCTCCCAGGGCGCGTTCTGATCAGGATTTCGAGGCGTACCCAGCCGTGGCGACGAGGGCCTCCCAGGAGGCCCCTAAGGGACGAAAGCTAGCTACGGTGGGGGTCGATGCAAAAGACACCCACCGCAAGAAACCCAACCCTGAAATCCGCAGAGGTTTCTTGGTCCAGAGTTGGGTTTCTTCCACTTCGGCTACAAACGAATCAACCCAGGGCACCCTGGCCCGAGCGGTTTCTTGACTGACGGCGTCAAGCAACTTGACATCAAGAAATGCGCCCCGAAATGCACCCACTTTCGGGCATGCGCCACGACATGCGCCAGCGCCCACTTGAAACACTGACGAACCCCAGCGGGTGGATGGGCAACGCTGGACGAACAATCCAAATGGCAGGCGATGAAGCCCAAGGTACCCCGAATGCCCGGAAGTTTCTTGGAGGTTCGGGCGCGCGCCCCGAAACTGACCGACGCTCAAGAAACCCAGTTTGCCCTGGCATTTGCAATTTCTTCGAAATTGCGGCGATCTTCCGCGCCGAACGCCAACCAAAGAAACCCAAGGAACCTGGTCGAAACGTAGGGTGTTTCTTTGCATGGCCCCCCACTGTAGGCAACGGCAGCGGCAAGGGCAGTAGGCTTTTTTAATGAAGGAAGGAGGAGTAGAAGGAGGCGAGAAAGGATGAGCAGGAGGAGGAGGAGGCGGAGAAAAAATATGATAATGATGAAGAGGAGGAGAAAAGGAGGAGGAGGAGGAGGAGGAGGAACATGGCACAACAAACATAATAATACCAGTACTGGTGACAACAACAACAACAGCAACAACAACAACAACACCAACACCAACACCAACAACCAAAACAACAACAACAACAACAAACACAACAACAACAGCATCAGCAACAGCAACAGCAACAACAACACCATCACCAACAACAGCGACAACAACACCACCAACAACAACAATACTAATACTGAGCTCTGCGAAACCGCAGGTTCTTCCACTGGCGGGGCGCGGCGGCAGCCGCGCCCCCATACGCGCACGCCGATCGGCGGCGCGCCCCCCTCTCGGGGGAATGCAATCGACGAAGCACGTCAGGCACATGAGGTGGAGCAGCCGCGCTGGGGGGCACATCCACCTACAACCATGCAGGCCAGCAGCGCCCCATATCCAATGGAGAAGCTGGGGCCAGGGCTGCTGCCTCCACGTAGCACATGTGGTCCACCAACACGCGGCTCAACAGCACTGCCAGACCCGCCAGACCACACGCACCGCCAGGCTGTACCTGCAGCTGTCTCTTCTTGCTCGGGCAATCGAGGGCACCCGAGCGTTGTCAGATCCGCCTGACCATGCGTGCCGCCAGGCTGCTCTACACTTCTACTGCTGGCCTCCATCCACAAGGCAAGCACTAGGTGGTGGTGCGAACCCGCCAACGGCATTTGAACATTACTGCACCTGCCGCTGCCGCTCAACCTCATATTGCGAATCCGCCTCCGCACAATGTCCTGGCCCCCACTGGACAAAGAGCCGGATGCGCTCTGTGCCCGCTTTGGCTGATGATTTCGGGATAGCTTAAGCACAAAAAAAATTAGGATGCGGAGCGCAATCAGCAGCAGCCAACAGTCCGCTGCGGCCCAGGAAACTATCTGGTTCATCGGCACTCTCTTGGGCTGCCGTCTCCTTCGCTTTGGTTCGCTCCTGCAGATCTGCCATCTTCGCCTTGTATGCCTACAGGCCACTTGGACTGGCTCCCGCTATTGTCGTGGTGCAGCGGGGGCCGGGCTGGGGGATCTTCATCTGTTGCTTGGAAGTATCATGGCGTCGATGCGTCGCGCCAACTTTCTCGCGGTGGCCGACGCCCCTCCTGAAATTGGCGAGCGCTTCCAATCCTTTCGCAGCCGGCCCCGCGCACTCCCCCCTGAGTTTCAGCTTGCGCCTCTGCTGCGCCCGCGCCCCGCAGCCCATGCACGCGCACGCGGTGGACTTGCAGATGATGTCGCTCAAGTCGCCCTTCTGGTTGTCAGCGGGTAGACGGTGCCCCCAGAGCTGCTTGAAGAATTCGAGGAGGAAGTTGGGCATGCTGCAGCATCTGACGAGCTCGTCTTGTCGAAGCCGCAGGCCCCGTGTCGGCATGCCGCCAGTCATGTCAGTTATCCCTCCGCGTGCTCCTGAAGCGCTTGGCACCTTCAGGGTGGCACTGCCATCGTTCTTCCTCCTGGTCGCGCACGGGTAGTACGTTGGCCATCAGGTGCGCCGGCTCCATGCAGCGATTCTGCAAGCAAGCAAGCAAGAAGTCATGCACCCGAAGGTGCGTAGGACACTGGACTGGACAAAATGCTGCGGACTAAAAACTCACATTCGGACCGCGCGGCGCTATGCGGCCAGCTTTGCTGAGCGCGCAGGACAGCATGTAAGACATAGGGTTTTAAAACAAAAAAGATTCTAATACATGGTTAACTTTGTGAACAAATTTATGCATGAACTCATCGTTGTTTTTGATACTGAATCCCTGCATTGTTAATGCATGATCCGCACGCGGAGCATGCATTAAAAACGGCACTGTACGAATTACCGCCCGGAAGCTTCATTCGCCAAGAGTGGGCGCAACTTTGACACGCCACCTGCCGCCGCGCAAGCGACTCGTAGAACCTGGGTTGTCCAGTCTGCGCGTAGCCGGCCTACCTTTCTCACGTATCGGTCTGCTGCCGGCCTGAAACTTCCAGGACAGAAGGTGGCGTTCCTGAGGAGGCTCCCTTCTGGTGTCCTGGCGATTTTGCCAAGCAGGAGAAGCTGCTGTCGTGCCACTGTGTCCGTCAGAAAGTGTTGTCCCGTTCTGTCTAAGACTATCGCGTTGCTCGCCCTGGAGATGCATGCGGGTTCGATTCCCCATACTACACGAAGACACCGGCAATTGAAGCTATCCAGCCGCCTTCTCTCCGCAGCATTCAGCCACGACGCCGATGAACCATGCGCGAGTTTGCTTAGAACGACGGCGATGTAGACCTCATTTTCTGCGTCTGATCAAGCCCGAATGTCGCCATGCCTTGCGCGGCTTGTCAAAGTCGGCGCGCGCCGCGCCCAGGCGGCGACTGAGCTCCTTGCCCGCGGCGCCTGCTCCAGAAATCAAGGCGCCCAAAAAAATCATGTCTTCTTGCGCCCGTATGATGTCCATTCGAATCTTGAATACTGCTTGCGCATCTGATTTGGAGCAGTTGGAACGTGTCTGGGCGCAGCTCCATGCCATGCGATGTCCCAGGAATCGGAATAGCAGCTAATATGTCTTCCACTGCCCGCTTCGTCCTTCCCAGAATCAGCGCGCCGTCCGCGCGCAGCAAAACTGCAAGGGATACACCGCCCCAGAGTGCTCTGCGTTCTGCTGCAAGTTGGGAGACAGCGTCTGCGATGTTTACTGTCATGATCATCACGAACAAGAAGGGTGATAGAGGGCATCCTTGCAATATCCCAAAGGACTGTGGCCTCCAGGAAGAAGTCGCCCCGCAGTCCCGCACCTCGAAGATCCTGTCAATGTAAGCCGCACCCATGACCTCCAATATGTGCTCGGACAAGCCGAAACGTCGCAGACCGCTCAGCATGGCCGAAGGGTTGATGGAGTCGAAAGCTTTTTGCCAATCCATGGCCAATGCGTACATATTACCTGATGATGTACCAAGCTCCAAATCTATACGCCGACGGAGCGCAACAATCGCCTCTTGTGCCCCATGCTTCGATCGAAAACCAAATAGCGATCCCGTCAGCCTGGATTCAGCTCCTGCCTCCACCAAACGCCGGTGCAACAAAGACGCGAATACGTTCTACCCATTCGCGAGAAGACTGGTTCGTCGATAGTTCGCGCAATCATATGTTTTCATGTCTTGTGTATTGCTGGTACCCTTGCTTTGTGCCATCCTTGCGGAACCCTTTGCCCTTGCCAACAATGATTCACAAAAGTCGCAATGCGTTGTAGTGCCTTGGAGTCGTCTGCAAGTGCCTTCCAATATTATGGTGGGGTACCGTCTGGCCGGGGTGCTTTGCCATCGCGCAGCTTCCTCAAACATGTTCGGACAACGTCATCCGTGAAATTGGCCAAGTTGACCGGCAACGCAGGTCCACTGGCGGGTGCGTCGACAACGTCGGCTGGACGCACGCCCCATTGCACCGTCTCGAGGTACGTTGCCATGGTATCCGCGCGGTCTTCGCTGCTGACTAATTATCCTTGAAAGTTCCAGAGCCGCCCCTGCTTGGCGGGACGGGGGTTTCGGAACTTCCGGATATCGTTCCAGGAACCAGTCGCCGCCAAAGATTCCAGCCATTTGGATTTATCTTCTCGTGCAGATTTTCGCACAGCTTCGTGCTTCTCTTTCTCCAGAACGGCGTTCCCGTCCACTCGAGCCTGCGCTCTTTCTTGGATGAGCTGCAGTGTCCGGCCACTGATCCACGGTCGCATGGGTTGGGGCGGCTCGCCAGGCAAGACCTCGGATGCAGCCCCATTCGCGGCCGACATGTTTTGCCGGGCGCCTTCGAGCACATCGGCGGCGCCCACGCCCTCCGAGCAATTCTCCAAACGCGCCGTGACACATTGCTGTCGCACACCAGGTTTTGGCAAACTCCTGTCTGTTTCGAATGGCGCCGACGTGGTTGAGAATGCTGAATGTCGAGGTCGATCTGATAACGCACTAGGAAGTGCCGCGTGCCCAATGCAACTTCTCGGTGGCTTTCAACGCACACTACTCAGTCAAGACTTAGGCCGGGCACGAGAAACAAATCGAGCAGAGCCAATCTGTCCGGCAAAATGGCGTCTTTGGGTTTTGTGCCGCTCTCCGTGCACGTAATCTGTTGTCCGTCGGGCACAATATGCAAAGTGTTGCTGATGCAGTGCTGCTGCGCCGTGCAGGGCCCCGTGAATAGATCCCGGTTGGGTGACTCTGCTTTGCGTTTCGCTTCCCCTCCCAAAGTGCAGGCCCAAGTGCACGTTCTTCGCCTCGCCGTTGTTGGCCAAGCCGGGCGTTGAAGTCTCCAGCGATATATTTGGATCCATCCACCGATATGGTAGTAGGCAACTTTCTCAATTCCAACTAAAAAGTGCAATCGTTCAGCTAGTGGTCGGAGGTTGTGCGGGGCGTGGCCGGTGACCAGCGCGCGTTTGCCCCCGCTTCCCCGGATCTTCAAGCAAGCGAGCCGGTCTGAATGTCGCGAGAAGCCACGGGTGCACGTTGCCATGCGGGGCGCAATGATAGATCCCACTCCTGATCTAGGTCTATCCACGCTGTCTGCACTTCCGAACCTGAAAAGATAACGCGATACCCGTCGTTTGTGTAGCACTCTGCTTTCGAGGCCCATGTCTCCTGGAGGCAGAGGAAATCAGTCTTCAAAACACGGACTGCTTCGCAAATGTTCGAAGCTTCTCGCCGGTTAAACCAGCGACGTTCCGCGCGGCGATGGCGACGCGCCCGCTCTGTGCACTCGAGGCTCCGCGCGGGCGCGGGCATCCCAACGGCGCTGAAAAATAATTGGGTGAAACAAAGCCCTCGCCCTCCAGGCCCCGTTCATTCTTCCCCTTCTTCCCCGCCCCTTGCCCCGCGTCGGTGGCGCGAGCCAGGGTTTCCTCGCGGGGCGCGCGGAGCTCGATGACAGCCGCGTCGTTGTGGAGGTCAGCCCAATTGTCCCATCCTGCGCTAAGCCGCGTGAGCTCGAGCGCACCTCCCGCGGAGCAGACTGATAGGATGTGATCGCCCCCGGCGCGCATGGTGAGCCTACCGTCGCCTATATAAACGCTGTGTTTCTTGAAGCCCCACAGCGCCAGAAGCCGCTTCAGGCCGATTAGCATCCGGATCGGGATCCTGATAGAGGCTGGCCAATCTTTATGTGCCCAGATTCTTATGTTCTTGTAAGAGATCGATGAAGCTCGTGACACGCGCAGGGCAGTCCCTTCATCGATGTTGCCACTCATCTTTGCAAAAACCATGCCGCTGTAGATGTCGCCTTTCATGTGGATGTCACTCGGCGCTGGCATGTTTGACTTTGCCATCGAGGACGCCGGCGGCGCATCGCCGGCCGCTCCCTGGGAGTTTGTCGAAGTGGTGCGCAGCATCGAACGTCGTGACGCTCCAGGGGCCTCTTGGGGGCGTCCCAAGGGCTTCTGGAGACCTCTTGGGGCCCTCTTGGGGCCTCTTGGGGCTCTCTTAGGGTTTGCTGGGGGCCTCCAGGGGGCCTCTTAGGGCCTCCTGGGGGCCTCTAGAGCCGAAAGCTCGACATGTTCATTCGGGTTCCCCTTCTGGGCCTCCTCTTGGGGCCATCCTGGGGCCCCTCCTGGGCCGTCCTGGGGGCCTCTTGGGCGGTCTGGGGGCCCTCTTGGGCCGTCTTGGGGGCCTGTTGGGCCGTCCTGGGGCGATCTTGGGGGCCTCTTGGGCCGTCGTGGAGCGTGGGTAGGCCTCTTGGGCGGTCTTGGGGCCCTCTTGGCGTCTTGGGGCCGTCTTGGGGGCCTGTTGGGCCGTCCTGGAGCGATCTTGGGGGCCTCTTGGGCCGTCGTGGAGCGTGGGTAAGCCGAAATGGCGTGCACGTGAAAATCCTTCAAAAACTATTGAAAAATCAATGATGTGTGCTTCTCGGGGCTGTCTTGGGGGTGCTCTTGGAGCCCTCTTGGACCGTCTTGGAGGCGTCTTGGGCCGTCTGGAGGCCATCTTGGGCGTCTTGGGGCGATCTGGAACCGTCTGGGTGCTCCCTTGGACTGCTCGGGACTCTCTTGGACCGGCTTGGGGCGCCCTTGGGTCGTCCCCGGGCCGTTTGAGACCTTGAAGGGGGCCGGCGGCAGAGTGGGGCCGGCGGCAGAGTGGGGCCCCCTCGGAGGGACTTTCAGGAGGTTTTTGACCAGGCACTGGAGAAGGGGGCCAAAGACTGTGCCAAACACTGTGTCAGAGAGGTCTCGCACGGCCCAACCCGCCGGGCGGGGGCGGCCGGATCTCTTGCTTGAGAAATGCGACCACCTCTCCCGGCGACCCCGACCCCTCCAAGTTCCCGAAACAATCGTCTCAGTTGCCTGCTGTGGGGCGTGGCGGAGGTCGGCAAATTGGCGCTCCAAAACTCCGAGGCGCGCTTCAGGGCTCAACGTGGTATCTGACGCTGTCTGGGCAGATGCTGGTCGCGAGGGGCCAACTTCGATAGCTGCCACTCGCGCTTCCAGATTTTACAACGAAGCCTTCAGTGCTGACGCGGCATCTTGAAGATCACGTCGAGAGACTCCGTGTGCCTTGAAAGCCACAATGCCCTTCTGGATCGGCTTCAAGAGCTTCTCGTTCGCCTCTAGCGTTGCCGGCGTGCTTGCAGATGCCCCTGCAAGAGCATGCCCGTGCTGCTGTTGACGCGCTGCTAGGAGAGCTTCGGGGGCCGATTCTGTGACCCCGTCCATCTCATTCAACGGGCTATCAATCTCTATTACCTTTGCCTTGGGCTCGCCTGGAGTTGGGGTCGACGGCGGCGAAGATGGCGGGGGGCGGTCACCGCTCAACAGCTGCCTGACAGGGGTGCCTGGCACGCGTTCGACCCCACTCGCACCCGAAGAAGACATCGCTGCAGGCGTGAGCGTGCGAGAGGGTGAAGGCATGAACGATTCTTGCCCCGGTGCCGGTGCCGGTACCGGTGCTGGTGCCGGTGCCGGTGCCGGTGCCGGCGCCGGTGCCGGCGCCGGTGCCGGTGCCGGTGCCGGTGCCGGTGCCAGTGCCGGCGCCGGTGCCGGTGCCGGTGCCGGTGCCGGTGCCGGTGCCGGTGCCGGTGCCGGTGCCGGTGCCGGTGCCGGGTGCCGGTGCCGGTGCCGGTGCCGGTGCCGGTGCCGGTGCCGGTGCCGGTTGCCGGTGCCGGTGCCGGTGCCGGTGCCGGTGCCGGTGCCGGTGCCGGTGCCGGTGCCGGTGCCGGTGTCGGTGCCGGTGCCGGTGCCGGTGCCGGTGGCTGGTGCCGGTGCCGGTGGCTGGTGCCTGTGGCCGGTAGCCGGTGCTGGTGCCAGTATTGGTGCCGGTGGCGAATGGCCGGTGGCCGGTGGCCAGTGCCAGTGCCGGTGCCAGTGCCGGTGCCGGTGGCCGGTGCTTGTGGCCGGTGCCGGTGGCCAATGGCCCGTGGCTGGGGCCGGTGCCGGTGCCGGTGCCAGTGCGCGGTGCTGGGTGTCGACACCAGCACCGCTGGCACCGGCACTGGCACTGGCCCCAAGACGGCCCAAACAGAGAAGGATCCAAGACGACCCAAGGGGGCTCCAAGATGGCCAGGGAGGGACCCAAAAGGACACCAACTCGGCCCAAGGAGGTTCTCAGACGGCCCTGAAGGCCTCCAGAGAGCCTCAAGACGACCCAGAAAACCCACCAAGACGGACTCCGAAAACGCCAGACGGCCGCGCCAGGGGGCCCCAAGGAGCTTCCGAAGTTCCCCCCCGCGGGACGCTGCCAAGACGCCACGGAGTCCCCAAGGCCCGAGGTGTCACGCGTGACGGCCTCCCGTGTCCCCTCGCACACTCGCAATCAAGAGTGCTAGGGTGACACGGTGGCGGGACTTGCCGCAAGCACCTCCTCCTCCTCCCCTTCCTCCTCCTCCTCCTCCTCCTCCTCCTCCTCCTCCTCCTCCTCCTCCTCCTCCTCCTCCTCCTCCAACTCATCGTCATCGTCTTCCTCGTCGTCGTTTTCCTCCTCGAAATCTACGCGCCTATGAGCGGGCGAGTCGGGACAGGCGGGCGGACCCTAAAGGACGGTCGGGCGAATCGGGCGGGCTGACTTTAACGGGCGGATCGGGCGGGGCCCTAAAGTGGGGGGGGCATCATTGACTGGCGGGCGGGGCCCTAAAGTGGGCGGGGCCCTAAAGTGCGGGGGGCATCATCGACGGGCGGCGGGGGCCGTTCCCCAGGGGAAGGGCATTATTTAATCATAGAAGTGCCTGGGTGGACTAGTTCAAACATGATTTATGCGCGACATATGCCAAAGCACGCGTTGCAAAACGTGCGCAGCATGCACGTAATTCTGCAGATCTGAAGCTAAATGCTACTCAGGTGTGGGCGAGCTGGACAGATCCAGCCCTGGAGTCTCCAACTCCGCCTGATCTAGCGCGCTCGAACTCGAGCTCTAGTGCTCCTGCTTAAAATACGTATGAGCGGGCGCATGCGGGCAAAGCAAAACTGATCTTATAGAGGTTTTCCGACTCATCCTACTAAGCCTGATGAGGCTCGACGCTCCATCCCCCCTCTGCTTGGCCCCTCCGCCTGTCCCCAACCCCCCCGCCTAATGCAAGCCGCCAGGCGGCGTGCTCGGAGCTGGCGGGCGCAAGCCCTGCGAAGCGCCCATCGCGACCGGCTCCGCGGCGCCAGAAGCACTGAGCGTCAGGGGCAGCGCCGGCGTCACTCGCCCGGGCGCCGCGCGAAGGCGGGGGCTGCGCGGGGGGGCCGGCCGCGCGGCTCGGCGTCGCGTCAGCGAGCTGCGGGCGCCCCTCGTGGAACTGGGCGCGCTTCTGTGACAGCTGCCTCAGTGACACGCGGCAGCAGCGCATGAGCTCGTTGTGGAAGAGCGCCCTCCCAAGTTCTGAGTCGGGCCAGCCCTTGAGAAACACCTCGCCGTTCTGCTCCTGGCGCTCCCCCAGGCGCGGGAACTGCTCGAAGGCCGCCTTAAGCACCGCCACCGCTTCGGGCTTGGACGGGCGCGCTCGCCTCTTCCGCTTTGCGGGGGCCTCTTGGTCCGACACGGCCACGCTGTAGAGGTCGACGCAGGCGTTCACGGAAATCTGGCTTTTCCCGGCCAGGAGCACACGACGGATGAGCTCTCTGTCCTTGAAAGCTGCCTTCGTGAAAACCATGGCCCCCCCTTCGCCAAGGCCCTGATTGTCGAATTGCGCCTCGCCCGCCAAGTCCGCGAACGTCAGCGCGCGCTCGCCCGAGCCCGGCGCCTCGCCTCCTGTCGGGGGGGCACCGGCCAGATCGCTCTCCGCGGCGCCCGGACTGGCGGGCTGCGAGACGTCGACATTGCCGCCGCCAGCCCGCGCGGCAGGGCGCGCAACGTCAGCCACCAGGCCGCCAGCGGGAACCGGGCCCTGGGGCGCCGCCGGGCAAGCTGGCACCTGCGTGGAGAGCGGCGCGGCGTACGCATGAGGGTGATAGTGACCCCGAACAGGGCGCGCCAAACGCCCTGGCTCGTTGTCGCCGTCGCTCTCGCCGTCGGCAGCGTCGCCTGCGGGCGCGCAATTCAAGGAGGGAGGGGGTCGACCTGGCCTAACACCTCCTCCTCCAACACCCGAATCCTAAGACCCCCACCCTAACCCCCGTAACCCTGACACCCTGACCCGAACCCTAACACCCTCATCCTGACGCACGAACCCTGGCCCCATAACACCGAACCCCTCAAACCCTAACCCTGGCACAGTAACCCTATCACTAACCGTGCCCCTAACGCGCTGACGCTAGCACCATACCATAACCCCAACACACTAACCCTAACACCTTAACCCTAAGACCCCCCCCCCCCCCGAAACTGAACCCTGACCCCGCCTAAACCCGAGCGCGCTAGCCCTAACCGTAACGCTCGAAACCTAACATCCTTAGCTTTTCACCATAACCCCACCACCTTCACCCCAGCACCACAATCAAAACACCGTTACCCTAACACCCTGACGCGAACACCCTAACCGTACCCTAATGCGAACCCGAAAAAAGCCCGAGCACCGTATCCATGGCCCCAGTCATATCATTCAAGTTCTAACGCACCCTGGCCCAAACCTTAATACACCAACCGTGACGCCCTCACCCGAACCCTGACACTCGAACCCTAACTCCTTACCCCTTACACCCTAACCCGAACACCCTTGCTCTCGCCATAGCACCCTGGCCCCAACGCCCGAACCCTACCACGCGTTTCCTCACACCCTGACTCTCTAACCGAACATCCACACCCCCTAAGTCGAACACCCTAACCCTCACACCCTCACCTGAACACAACACCCGAGCCCGAACATCCCAGTCCCAAACCTAGCACCCTGGCCATAACACCTTAGCCCAACCACGAACACCCTAGACCGAACCATAAGCCCGAAACCCAAACACCCTAACCCTTACACCCTCACACCCTCTCACTAACACCCTAACCCTGAATCCAAAGCCCCATGAACCTAACTCAGACACCGTAACGCACTAATCCTGACACCCTAACCCAAACACCCGAAACCCGCTCCTTTCACCCACACCCTCACCCCAACACACTGACCCAAGCCGGGGCCCGCGCACGACCATTCCGCATTCCCCAACCAGAGCTTGCCTCTGTAGGGGCCCTAGCGGATTCGTATGGTTAGGTGAGGTGGGGCGCCGATTACGGTGGCAGGGGGCCGGGTGCCCGGGTGTCCCGATGCCCGGGTGCGTCGTCGCCGATTTCGGTGGCCAGGCCAGGGTGCCTGGGTGCCCAGGAACCTTATAGCCCCATAGCACAATCGCCATATAGTTCGATCGCCTTAAATTCCTATAGTGCCCTATAGACCTATAGCCCTCTTGCCCTATTGCCCTATAGCCCTTTAACCCTATAGCCCTATAGCCCTCTAGCACTATAGCATTATAGTCCTGTAGCCCTATAGTGCCCTTTAGCCCAATGGCCCAAATAGCGCATATAACCTTGTATATATAGCCCTATAGCCCAATAGCCCTATAGCCCAATAGCCCTATAGCACAATAGCCCTATAGCCCTATGGCCCCACAGCCCTATAGCACTCTAGCCCAAGAGCCTTATAGACCTCTAGCCCAGCAGCCCAATAGACCATATAGCCCATCTAGCCCCATACCCTCATAGCCCCATAGCCCCCAAACAATAGGATTGGGCTTTTCTCCGGTATATATGTTGATGCGGATGGGGCGTCGGCTCTGCCTTTGCAAAGAAGCCAGGTGCACCGTCTTCGTCCAGAGCAGCTCGCCATATGGTCCGGATGGCAATGCTGATGTCGAGCATGCGCCTGGCGCACTGGACGCGCTGGGTGGTGATGAGCGGCAACCCCGAGGCCGCGTCCAAGGTGCCCCCGCCTCCAGAGTAATCCAGCACGGCAACGAGAGCAGCCTGAACGCCCTGCTGGCCCGCGGCGTTGGCCTCCAGCGCAGCCAATGTAGGATCGTCGTCTCCTCGGGTGGCGAAAAACGTGCAACCCCAGATGCGCGCGCAACCTGGGGTGAAGGTTCCTGGGGAAACCTAGATGTGCAACCCCAAGTGAACCACCTGAAAAATTACACGTGCAACCAAGGGTGAAGGTTCCTTCCTACGTCGAAAAACAACGAACGAAATATGTGCAACCACGCATGACGGTTGTCGAAAACCGAAATGAGCGCAACCCAGGGTGATGGTCTCGTGGCAAGGAGAAACCCGCACCCCAGGTTGCACTCGCAGCTGGGGTTGAACGTTTTTGGCTCTCTGATCTCCTCGCAACTGCGCGCGGATGCTCTGTGCCACTTGGCTGCCCGTCATGATATTGCGCGCCTCCTCCTCGAACGGCAAGATCGCCCGCGGCTTCTTGGCGAAAAGCTCTGCAACCCTCCTGGCCCCCGCTTGGATGTGGCCCGTGGGGTCCGGCAGGTCCCCCCTGTTAGAAATTCGGAACTCGGCCCGCAACTGCGCGTCGCCTACGTCGGACGGGGTAACCCGCAGGTATCGCAACCGGGACTCCTCGCCATCTGGGAACTCCACCCTGCATCCGCCAGCCGGGCCCACGAAACTGCGAGCCTGGGAATTTGCTGCCGACGCCTCGCCCGTCTCGGCGCCCCTCTCCAAATACTGGGCCGCGGCCTCAGGGGCGCCAAGGTATGTCTCCCAGTTGAACGTCTGCGCCTGCTGGGGGGCGAGCGGCAGCCACGCCCACGCGGAGACGCCGCGCGGGAGGCGACTCCCCGCGGGCAGCGCAGCGTGGCGCGCCGCGGCCTGGTCAATGCAGGCGACGAAGCGCTCCTTAGTGCACGCCGCGTGGTTACCCACGATCCCCCTGTCCATGGCTATGAATTTCCCAGGATGTCCGTTGCCGAGCAGAGACACCGAGACGCGTTTGCCGCGAGACTCGCCAAAGGTCGCGCTTGTGCGAGTTGCCCGTCTCGTCTTGCCACTCGCGATCAAAGTGTTCAAGGTGGACGCGTGGACCGTCGGCGCCCGATCCTTCTCTCCTCCTCCTCCACCTCCTCCTCCGCGGCCGGTAGCGAGAAGGCCGAGGCCGCCCCAGAACTCGCACGCCTCGTCTAGATAGAACGCCCTGCCGCCCCACACATCTGATTGCCTGAACTCGGCAACCCGCCCGTCGCCCTCCGAAAAATCAACGAGGGGAAAGCCGCTGGAGCACCGGTAAAAGAATTCCGTGAAGCGAAGCTTTGGAGACAGATACTCTTCACGGTCACGGGGGGGCCGTCGTCGAGGAGCGAGTCGACGTGCTCGCCAATGACGTCGTCGCACGTGTCGAAGATCTCCTCGCACACACTGAAAAGCTGGCTCTTCCCCGCCTGTGCGTTCCCTATCTGGAACACTGGTGCAATTAATGGAGTGGGCTTCTGGCCCCATATCTTGACGGCGGCGCCATTTGTAAGAGCCGCCGTGGGGCCTCCAACCATCAAGGCGCTCGTGCAATACCCTTGGCACGTTGTGTTAACGATGGGCTTCAAGAACTCGCGCACCTTAGGGGGGAGGTGCTCCGCCGGGCTGAACTCACTGGCGACGCGAGCCATCGCCCTCGCAAAGAGTTTCTTCACCTGCTTCTGGGACAGACTCTCCGTGTTCTTCCCTGCCATGGCCGCGCAGTGCGTGACGGCGCGGTCGCGTCACAAGTATGACCTGCAGGACTCGCTGCGGCAATCCCACGAAGGGGGACCTTTGAGCCAGGGCGCTGCGTGCGAGGCTGGCAGATGGAACCGCGCAGCGGGGCAGCGAAGCTGGGGCCTTTGTCTCGCCTTCGAATCGGCATCTTCGCGCGGGTGCAAAAGCAGCGGCCCGACCTCCTCGCGCCCGCCACGTCAGATCGATGGGCCGTCATGGGCCGTCTGCCACGCCTTTTTTTCACGATCGGCAAAATTCCCAAAACCTGTGGGGGGGCGGATAACCCCGCTGCACGCTCCAAAACCGCGCCCGAGGCCCTGGCCATTGCAGGGCGACGGAAAGCACGACGCGCGCAGCGAAACTCCCACGGCCTCCAGAAATCTCCAAGACAGGGCCGCGAAGCTCTGAGGAAGCCCCAGGAGCTTTCGACTGCATTTTCGCCCCTCGCCCCATCCCTTCCCCCGTCGCACCCCGCGCCCCTCGCCCGACCCATGATCCGAACGTTGGCAGGAAGGAGAGGCCGCGAGAGGCCCCGTGCATCGGAGCTGTCTCGGCTTCTTCTCGGCCGAGGCCGAGGCGGCCTCGCTCGCCCGAGCAACCTTCCTGGCGGCAGTGGCCTGGGCGCCCCTCATGCGCCCCAGCGTCTTCATGTTCAACGCGTCCACCATCTCTTGCACGTAGAACTGGGAGGCCCACCGGCCCACGTGGTGGACCACGTGGCCCAGCGGGGACAACTCGCTGTTCATGATTTCGCAGATGTTTGTGGGGAACTTGCTCAACAAGGCTGTTGGCCTCCAGCCCCGGCAGGCAATGTTCGCTGCACCACTTGCCCACGTGCCCGCTGGAATGGTAATCGTCGACAATGTAAGCCGTCTCGGTTGCCAACCGCGCAGCCACGGCGGTGCCCTCCCCGCTCTTCTCCGCCATGAGGCGCAGGTGGCACGCGTCGTCGTGGACGACAATCTTGAGGTCGGGCATGTGGGCCGCCACTATGGCGAGGAATCGGCGCCGCTGGCTGAGGGGCTCAGCGCACATGAGCTCTTCCACGTGCGCCAGAATGCCAGACGCGGACACGGCCGTCAGGAAGCCCGCTGCGCGGGCGGCTGCAACGATGTGCGCGTCCGTCTCCTTGTGCGTGGAACACTCGGAAGCGGCGCGTGTCCCGTTCGAGCTCCGGGATGCCACGAAGCTCTTTTCTTTGCGCCCTTTCTTGCCAGCCGCGCCCTGCTTTCGAAGCGCCATGCGGCGAGCCCAGCGCGCTTGGATGCGCGCGTCAGCCCCAGTGCCGAAATACTAAGCCAGCGCATCTGGAGAGACAGCGCACGCGGGCTGCCAGCGACGCGCAAAGCCTTTCAGCTGCACCTCCAGGGGGGGCCAATCATCTGGCCCATGCAGGGCTCGGCGCAACCGGCGGTTGCATGCAGTCTCGTGCGGCGCCGGCGGGTCAGCCGCTAACGCCTTGGCATGCTTGCAGCACATCGCCCCCTTCCCATGCGGACGGTCTGGGCACCCTCGCAGAAGGAATTTGTCCAGCTCGGCGCAGAAGACCACGTGAGAGAAAGGCACGCCGCACGTTCGGCGGCACAACTTGGCGTTGCCATCGATGGCAAGAATGTCTGTGCGGTCTCCAGACAAACGGACCTGCTCCAAACGCCGGCGGAACATCAACGGCCCATGCCAGCGCCAACTCTTCCGCACCAGGGCCTCAACGGAGAGACACAGCAAAACTTTTGCCAACTCGTCAAATTTCTCGGGTGCCCCCTTCTGGCATCGCTTCCACAGAAGCTGCCGCACCCAAGTGGAACTCAAGTTCGTCCTTGCCCGCGCGAGCACGCCTGGGCCGTGCATCACGCGGAAGATGGTAGCCTCGCCCATGAAAGAAAACAAATCAAAAGGAACGTGTGAACCAACACCGACCAAAACAAAACAGCAAACAAACACAACCACACAGAAAGCACAAACAAACAAAAAAAGACCAAAACAAAGCAAACAAACAACACAAATAAAACAACCACAAAAACAAAAAACAACACAAACACACAAAATAAACAAACAAAAACAAGCAAAACAAAACAAAACAAACAAACAGCACACAAACAAAAACAACAGGCGGCACCGCCACTTCCGCAGCCACAAAACGGAAACGCCGAAACTCTTTGACAACAGCCAAAAATCCCGATGACTGAAATCAGCATCGAGACGTTTCTTGTACGCCCTGGCGTCGCCGGGTACAGGCTCTTCTAGGAAACCGCACCAACACCGTGTTCGGCGCCTCGCCTCTTTTGTCTGGCCGTTGGCAGTCTGCACCGTCATCACATCGAAACAACGGGAACACCACCGGGAACACCACCGGGTATAACAGCCCAAATGACACAGCACATTGTGAGTGAATCAACGTTGGGTGAAACAGTTGGCTGTCCTTCGTGGCCCCAAACGCAGCACTGGATAGGCGTTGCGTTTCAAAGCCATGGCCTCCAGTACGCCTGGCCGTCTGTGTGCCACGTCCACTTGAAGCCCTCCTCCGCGGCCCAGCGTTGCCGCAGCTCCAAGCTGCGAGGTTCCGTGCACGCGTGGTTGGAGCAGCACGGACACAGGGGAGGCCCCATGACGGGCCGCCTCGATCCGAAACATATTGTGCGCGGAAGGGGTGGTGGTGATAATGATACTGGTAATGTTTGTCGCCGTGTTCTTGCAATGCATTAATTTGTTATCGATTGGACTGCAATCGATTGGACTGCAATCGAGTTGTTCCCCACATCCTGAGTGGGGGTCTTGTTTTCCCAGAACATTCTCTCCTTCTCCCTCCCGCCTCCCGCCTCCCAGTGCCCCTCCCACCCCTCCAGGGAGGCCCCGCCTGAGCGAGGAGGGTATCGGAAACCCATACTGTTTACATGGTTTCGTGCTCCTCCCACCCCTCCAAGGAGGCCCCGCCTAATCGAGGAGGGTACCGGAAGCCCATATTATTTACATTGTTTCATGCCCCTCCCATCCCTCCAGGGAGACCCCGCCTGAGCGAGGAGGGTATCGGAAACCCATACTATTTACATGGTTTCGTGCCCTTCCCGCCTCTCCAGGGAGGCCCCGCCTGAGCGAGGAGGGTATCGGAAACCCATACTGTTTACATGGTTTCGAAACCCTCCCATCCCTCCAGGGAGGCCCCGCCTGTTTCGTGCCTCTACCACCTCTCCGGGGCGGCCCCGTCTGAGCGAGGAGGGTATCGGAAACCGACACTATTTACATGGTTTCGTGCCCCTCCCACTGACATGGGTGAGGAGGAAGAGAACATTACCTATCCATCTCACGTCTTACTCCTCCCACTGAGGAGGGTGAGGAGGAGGGGGAGTTCTGCGATGAGGAACGCTTCATCATGATGATGGTGATGACGATGGTTATACTGCTGTTCACGATGACGATGACGATGGCGATAATGGTGATGGACGATGACGATAACGGTGATTATGATGATGATGGTGATGATGCTGATGATGATGACGATGATGATGATCATGATGACGATGATGATGACAACGATGGCGACGACGACGACGACGACGATGATGATGATGATGCAGATGCTGGTGATGATGACGATGCCGCTGCTGATGCTGACGTTGCTGGTGCTGTTGATGATGATGACGACGATGATGTTGATGATCGTGACGTCCACGATGATGCGGACGATGATGATGCCAAGGACGGTGATGGTGATGATGATGACGATGCTGATGATGATGACGATGGTGGCTACGACGATGATGATGACGATGGCGCTGACGATGATGATGATCATGCTGATGATGATGAGGATGATGATGATGGTTATGATGATGCCGATGATGCTGACGATGATGCTGATGATGATGATGATGCTGATGATGATGACGATGATGCTGATGATGACGACGACGATGCTGGTGATGGTGATGGTGATGGTGATGATGATGATGATGATGATGATGATGATGCCGAGGATGAGGAGGACGAGGAGGAGGAGGACGAGGAGGAGGAGGAGGAGGACTCGCTTGAAGGAGGAGGGTCGCGGACAGCATTACTCTTTACCAGGTTTCGTAAGCCTCCCCCCTTCCAGCGGGGCCCCGCCAGAGCGAGGAGGGTATCAAGAACCCGTACTATTTACAAGGCTTCGTTTCCTGAACACCTGTCCTCCCTCCTCCTTTCTTTCGTCTGCCCTCTTCGTGCGTACTTACTCGTTCGATGAGCTTCTCCTTCGTGTTGATGCTGTCGTACACCATGGGTCCCACGAAACCGTTTATCTTTATGTGGGGAACTCCGTTTGCATAATTTACAATTGATTGGACTGCAATCGATTCCACTGGGTTTGCACTTGATTGGCTTGCAATCGATTGGACTGGAACCGCTGGGGGGGCGCACAGGGCAGCGACGAGGAGGCGGCGACGGGACGGTGACGGCGAGCAAGGAACCGCCAGACCGACCCTCAGGCCAAGACGACGGGCGGCGACGACGCAGCAAGGGGGGGCGACGGCAAGGACGGAAAAACCAGACCGCCCCTCAAGCCCAGACGACGGGCAGCGACAGGGCGGCAACGGCGAGGAGAGAGCCGCCAGACCGCCCCTCAGACCCATCTACTAGGAAAGAAAAAAAAAGAAAAAAAAAGAAAAAAAAAAAAAAAAAAAAACAAAAAAAAAAAAAAAAAAAAAAAAAAACAAAGAAAAAAAAAAAGAAAAAACAAAAAAGGGGGGGGCCCCTCGAAATGCAAACACTATTTTCCATGATTGTCCATGATGTTCAATGATGTTCAACAGCCGGTGCCTGTGCGGGTGGCCAGTGCCGGTGCTGGTGCCAGTTGCGGTGCGGTGTGCCGGTGCCTGCGCCGGCGACGCGCCGGCGACGGCGACGGCGCCGGTGCCGTGCCGTGCCGGTGCGTTGCGCCGTGCCGTGCCGGTGGCCGGTGCCGTGCCGGTGGGGCCGGTGCACGGTGCCGATGGGCTTCCTCGGTGCTCCGGTGCCGGTGCCGGTGCCGTGCGGTGCCGTGCCGGTGCCGGGCCGGTCCGGTGCCGGTGCGTGCCGGTGCCGGTGCCGGTGCCGGTGCCGGTGCCGGTGCCGGTGCCGGTGCCGGTGCCGGTGCCGGTGCCGGTGCCGGTGGCCGGTGCCGGTGCCGGTGCCGGTGCCGGTGCCGGTGCCGGTGCCGGTGCCGGTGCCGGTGGGCGAGAATCGCTCTATAGTGCGCCTGAGACATCCTCCCAATCTGGGCGCGAACGGGTCCGTTCAATACCCCCTGGCGTCCCCCCTTGGGAGTGCTGAAACCAGCGCCTCGCTAGAGGCATCCTCGGAAACTGCTCCGAATGAGAAGGATGTTGAGCACCCAAACAGGCAAACCGCCTGAGACATCCGCCTAATCTGGGCGCGAATTGCCTGTGATATACCCCTTGACGCCCCCCCCTGGGAATAGTGAAACCAGTGCCTCGCTTGAGACATCCTCGGAAACTGTTCCAGAAGCGGAGGATATCGGGCACCAAAACAGGCAAACCGTTCGAGCCATCCCCACAATTTCGGCGAGAACGGACGAGTGCAATACCTCCTGGCCGCTCCCCCTTGGAGGCGAAAACGAGCGCCTCGCTCGAGAGATCCTCCAAATCTGCTCCGAAAGCTGAGGATGTCGGGCACCATAACAGGAAAACCGCTCGAGGCATCCGCGCCATTTTGGCGCGAACGGAGCAGTGCAATAGCCCCTTGCGGCTCCCCCTTGGAAGCGAAAGTGAACGCCTCGCTCGAGAGGCTACGGCGTGTGTAACCGCCACAAGCAGAGGAGTGTTGAAAACGCTGCCACTCAAGGAAGCCTTCAAATTCGCCTCCAGGACGAAGGGGGCCCCTCTTGCCCAAACAAGTTAGGGAAACATAAGAAACAGGTAAGGCATCACCACTACGCTTGCAAAATCACATGTGACATCGAAAACACAACATGCTGAAATTCTTTTACTGGCGGGGGCGAAATTGCGAAAACATACACGGGGGCGGCCCGACAAAAAAAGATTCCTTTTGTGCCGGCCATACAATTGGGGTTGTAATACTAGGGCGATTGTCACAAGAATGCATTTGCAATAGCTGCACAAAATAACCCTTGTGCAAAACGCAGCCCCAGAAAACGTCTGCAATTTCCATAAACAAGAAAACACACATAATTGAAACCCGCTACAAAATGATTATTGTGGAGTCGGTCACAAACAAATCCGTGTTGCAATCCGCCACAAAACCAAGTCTGTCTGCAATCAACAGCAACCCATTTTGAAATCCGCAGCGAAAAAAGAAACCATGTTCGCAATCGGCTCCGGGAGGTGGAGGGCATTCTCCCGAAGAACTAATGAAGTAACAGTGAAGACAACAATACAAACGAGCTGGTAAAGAGGGGAGCTGGGGCGTCTAAAAAAGGTGGCGGCATTACAACACAAATGCCTACTGCGACGGTTAAAAAGGATGCCTTCTCTGGCAGGTTCCAGGGAATGAGTCCAGCTGTGGCCACTTACACAGAAAGGATTCCTCGTGCATCGCATTGCAAAATGATCCATCCGTTGTTAAAACATGCAGAATGATTACGTCTATGGCAACATACAAGATTTGTTATGACAGCCTTAACAGAAGGTGTCTGCTCGCTGCGGAATGCAACAAGCCCAATGCTACAACCACCAGCCCCAACAACTCAATGCGTTATAATGTTATCGAACCTGCATTGCTATCATTGTCCCGTTGTCTTTAACATGGTTTGGCATGGCTTCACTTGTTGCATAACGTATATGTGTTGACCAAGGAGAAAAGGTGTTCCCCACCCCACGGAGCGCTTGTAAAAAATGCTTTCTGCCGCGGAATACAAAAGCATTGAATTTGCTGCGGATGAAAAAGGTTTGATTTGGGCACGTTGCAACACAATAGCCTCTTTCGCCGAATACAAAAACACACAGTTGTGCAACAATTCTATGTTGCTGGAGTTGCACCAAAAAAACGTGCTGCCAACAGCAAGAAGACCAGTGCAACAGCCTGTAAGAAACAAATTACTTGCTGTGGAGCGTTACACAACCCCCCGAACTAAATCCCCAGGTGCAAGGCCGTCGCAACAGGAACAGTTATGTCAGTACCAGGTTTGGGAGGTGGGGTGATTCCCCTCTCCTAGGATTGCAAAGATATAGAAAAGGGAATCATGGATCTATACATGAGCGAGAAAGAGAGGAGAAGAGCGAAGAGACATAACGAGAACGAGAGAGAGAGAGAGAAAGATAAAGAGAGAGAGAGAGAGAGACAGAGTGCACGAACTCACAGGTCTTACGTGGTCCGCCCCTAGAGCAACGCTGAGCTTCTTTACGAATTACCAGAGAGGACTGCGCTCGCGCTGTCATGGCTGGCAGCGAAATTGAGCATGGGCTTCCAAATCGCGACGTTGAAGTTGGCACTCGCAGAAAAGCTGCCAGAAAGGATGAAGCAAATGCGGCAGAGCAGCAAGACAACAATCGTGACGCAACTATCCTTGCTGGCGAAGACTACGTTATCCTGGTAATTCTTGCACTCTGGGTTCGCGCAGTGCCAGTCGCCTGCAAACTCACACACAAACGAGCACAGGGCCGGTAGCAATTGAAGAAGTCCCGCACCGCAGCACGACGAGCCTCGGGACTGCAGAAGCAACACACACGCATAAACATATCCTGTCGGAGTCCGCGTTGAGTTCTTGGGTCAGCGCTGAACGCCCCCTGGCGCTCCTGGGAGCTGTCGCGTGTTTGCTTCCGAGGCGCTAGGAGTGTGGCCGCAGGTCTGACCTTCCAATATGCTCTAAGATGGCTCTCAGGGGCGTTCCTGGGGACCTCGTGGGGGCCTCTTGCGAGCATGGTGGTCCACCTTGGCGGCCCTGGTGGCCGGCCCATGAGGCCAGAGACATGCCCATGCAACTCTGCAGAGACTTCAACCGCATGGCCGTACCTGCACGTGCATGCCGCGCATTCGTATGAAAGTGTACTTGCAAGTCTAGTCTCACCACAGATAAGCACATAACGCAGAGTCGTGGAGTGAGGGACGTCAGAGAGGAAGGAAGGGAGGAGGCAGGAGCGGAGAGGAATGAGAGAGGAAGCGAGGGGAGCGAATAATGGGAGCGAGGGAGGGAAGAGAGAAAGGAGGGGAAGGAGTGCAGGGACAATCAACGGGACTGAAGAAAGGAGAGAAAGGTGAGGCAAGGGGGCAGAAGACAGGGGGACAGGGAGGGATGTGAAGGGGAGGGAAAGGGATAACCAGATGCCATGGGCTCTGGAGAAAGAAAGAAGTGAGGGAGGAAAGCGAGGGGTAGGGCGACAGAAAGGAATGGAGGGCGAAGGTGGGCATGGAGAAGGGAAGATAAAGAGCCTGATCGATGGAATTGCAGACCCCGCAGACGGCCACCCCTCCTCCCCAAACTCCTCAACATTACCATCATATTCCTCCCCTTCCTCTTCCTCGTCCTCCTCCTCCTCCCCCTCCTCCTCCCTCTCCTCCTTCTCTTTCTCCTCATCATCTCGTCATGTTCATTATCATGGTTATTATCACCATCGTCATCCCCATCATCATCAGCATCATCATCATCATCCTCATCATCCTGTTCCCTTCCTCTTCACCCATATCCACGAAATGAATACAATCCACAAAATCAGCCGATCGCTGGCCAATCAGTGACCTCTCCACATACCTGATCAAGTCAATACGGAGTCAGCATGCCCGCTTTCAACTTGGACAGTATGTCACACATGTTGCAACATGCGAGGGAGGATTATGATATATCCTTGGGTTATCGTCAGAACAAGAACTCCTGCACGTAGCCGACGCGCGACGGAACGGGCCCGAGGGGGCCGAAGAGAACGAGGGACGGGCCCCAGGAACCACAGACAATCGAGCGGAGAGACACGACCGACGACAGGACGCACCGACACACCGAGGGCACGAGAGCAGAGTGCAGCGGGACGGGACGCACATGCCGTGCGAGAGGCCGAAGCGCTGCTCTCGCTCCGGCGCCGCGACGTTTTTTTGCGCACGCCACTCCGCCGACGCGCGAGCGGAGGAGAACGTCGCTCTCGCCCCTCGGCGCCGCGCAGACATCGCCCGGAAGGGGCGATCCCGCCTCGGCGCGGCGTACACTGTCTGGGCATGTTGTTCGGGTGGAGGGCTCGGGGTGAAGTGCATGTGAGCTTTCGCACCCCGGGAATCCATCCGCCCTGTGGTTCACCTTTGGCAGATGCGAGCCTCGAAAGTCCATCGAAGCGGCACGTCAGATCTCGCCCTCTGCCCTCCGCCCGAGGAGAAAACGCTCGGATCTGTCACTCGCCAACCTGGGGGAGCACGCGCGAGCCTCGAACACCCATCGAGGCGGCACGTCAGATCTCGCCCTCTGCCCTCCGCCCGAGGAGAAAACGCTCGGACCTCTCACTCGCCAACCTGGGGGAGCACGCGCGAGTGGGCGACCCGTCGCCCACTCGCCTTGGCTCCGTGCACGCTTCGCCTGAGCCCGGCGCTCCCGAGCGGGCGCGGCGCGTGGCTCCTTCGCCGAATCGCACGGCAGCGGCAGCGGCAGCGGGGCCGCGCGAGAGCGAAAGAATCTTTTTGGGGGGGGAGGAGGAGGAGGAAAGCAGAGGGGAATGACAGCGCGACGAGCGCTGTCATTCCGCCAAAGCGACGAGCAGGAGGAGGAAAGCGAGAGCGAAAGAAATGCCGGCCTCGCCAGAGAGCCGCGCGAGTTGTTAGTGAAAAAATGCCGACCTCGCCAAAGAGCCGCGCGAGTTGTTAGTGGAAGTGGCCGTGCTGTGTCGGCGCGGCGCGTGCTTCGTCTCCGCTGCGCCCCTCGGGAAGTTTGCCGTTCCCGCCCCTGCGCAGCCCGCGTAGTCTCTCCACTTCGCCAAGCCGTCGGAAGCGAGATGGCGCGCGAGCGCCTTCCGTTTGCTGGGGTGGGAACGCATTCCAATCCAGATATCATGTTGTGCCACAGTTGACTCTCATGTTGTGGGAGGAAGCGTGGAAATTGGCCGGGCCCTCTGACTCGCTCGACCTGGCAAATTTGATCCATCCCAATTCTCTCCCTCCCACTCCTCATACTCATCCTCATCCTCCCCCCCTCCCCCGCCAGATGGACCTAGTTCATCAGCGAACATACAACTCCTCCCACGCTCGAAAATGCAAGCATGATGTCTTAAGATGGATGCGGAACCACAGGGCTCCCAAGCCCGAGTAGAACAGGGGGATCCAGGGGATGGGCAGAACCCCCGTCAGGACTCAGCACTGCTACGTACCTGCGCCTTGACTCCTCTGTATCTCTCTCTTCTCTGGAAGGTCTCCAGATACCGACGACAAAATGCCCGATAACCATCGAACGCGTCCAAAATAGTTGGATAACTTCCGAAAGTGCTTAAACGACGACCATGACGAAGACAACAACAACGACGGTGCCAGTGGCGCCGGATGCGGCGATGACGACGCAAAGCACAGCGGCCTGGATGCCCTCCGCCCTTGCCGTCCTTGCCCTTCCCGTGGCCCTTGCCGCCTCAGGGGGCTCCGAGGCCAACAGGGCGGCGTTGGGGCGTGGCCGTCATCATCGACGAGTCGTCGTCGCGTCGTCGTCCGGTCGTCTTCGAGACGTCGCAGAGACGTCGTTGAATCGTCGTCCGCTCGCCGTCGCGGTCGCGATCGCGGACGTGGTCTTCTCCGCCAGAGTTACCGTCGCCGTCGTCACGAGGCGCAGTAGCAGGTGGCGCAGGATTGTCATCGGCCATTCTCAGAGGCCTTCGAACGCGTCCTGTTGTCTTCATACGTAGTTGCCATAACCTCTGGAGGTGTCCAGAGGGTGAAGAGGATGAAAAAAGGAGGGGGAGGAAAGGGGGAGGTCTTACCTTACTGCGGACCACTGCAAACCCTGCGGACGGACCGCTGCGCAAACAGAGAAAGGATCGGGTGCGCCAAGCCCCACTTGAGATTGGCGCGGCCGCAGAACGCGAAGGACACGCAACGATCTATGACGTAGAAACGGCCACAGAGAGCTGAACGCAAACCGATTGGGCGTTGCTTACGGAGGGGGGCGATAAATGCGGGGGGGGCGAAGCACGCGCACCTTTCGTGCCTCTTTGGGCTCAGGGGGCCCCTTCAGGGCACAAGGTGCACCTGTCTTCACCCCCCCCCATTTATCGCCCCCCCTCCCGACATGACGCAGCGCCCGAACCGGAGCCTAAGGGCCAACCTCGGGCGGAAGGAACGCAGGAGCGGGAAAAAAACAAAAAAAAAAAAAAAAAAAAAAACATAGGAGAGGGCGAGTAAAGAGGAGCGGAAAATAAAAAAAAAAAAAAAAGACAAAAAAAAAAAAAAAAAAAAAAAGAAAAAATAAAAAAAAAAAAGCTGAGACTGAAGCAGGAACGAAAAAAAAAAAAATAAAAAAAAAAAAAAAAAACAAAAAGAAAAAACAAAAAAAAAAAAAACACAAAAAAAAACAAAAAAAAAAAAAAAAAACAAAGGTGGAGGTATGGAGAATCTCGAAGTAAGAGGAAGAGGGGGGGGGAAATAAACGTAAGGATAAGTCGAAAAGTCGGAAATGACGGGGGCGCAGATCTGAGGGAGGAAGGGGGCGTAAAACGGGGAGGCGGTGAACGGAAAAGGGAGGGAGGAGGACTCCATGCTTCCGCTAATGTTCGGGAAGAGGAGGAGGGAGGAGGGCTCCTTTTCCAATATCATCCGCACGCGAATGGAGGAAAAGCAGGAGCGGAAAAGGGAGAGACGAATGAAGAGCAGCATCAGCAGGAGCAGCGTGCACCAGCACTCCTGTGGGGCCTCCTGGCCGTGAGCCGTCACTTGTTTCGGCTTGTGCGCTGTTGCTTCATAAAAAAACCTGGGGTGTATACCTGTTCCACTCTCCAAGTCTCCTCACGGCCCCACCAAGCCCCCTCTAAGCATGACCTGAGTGCATTGCGAGTGCTGCCCCCTTGTTGACGAGCCCTCGTAAAATACATCGGATCCGCGCTCCCACCAGCATTCTGGGCGCAGGTGGTCGACCGACGTGTTTCCCAACCATCATGTGGTGTTGGGTCCTCCTTCTGAAGAGACGGCACCCCCTGTTACTCTCTCCTCCACCTCCCCCTCATCCCCCCTCCGTATTTCTGCTTTCCGCGTCAGTCTACCGGTTCGGAGAACACCTCACGCGCGTCGTGGCCCCATGGAGAGCTCCACCGAAGGCCCTGGTGGCAGAGTCCACATGCGTCTCCCCCGCCCAATGCAACGCTTCGAGGCCAATGCGCGTGCGCCCAACGGCGGGGTTGGGTGGCGCAGACCCCATGGCCGCGCGCTGATCTCCTCCGCCTCCCCGTTCTCTCCCGCTCCTCCTCCTCCTCCTCCTCCTCCTCCTCCTCCTCCTCCTCCTCCTCCTCCTCCTCCTCCTCCTCCTCCTCTTTATCCTTCCTCCTCGGGATCTGCCCTCTGCGAATTGTGATTGTTGTGCCCTTCGAGGGTGCGGTGCCGTGTCCGAGGTGCCCTGGCGGGATGGCGTCCCCCGTCAGGGACCTGCAAAAAAAACGTCCTGATCGGCAAGCACCGCACCCCGCCAGTTCGTCGCCACTGGTAATCTACCGCGCGCCGACAGTCGGATTCTGAGCAGTGCTCGCTTTGGCGAGGATTCGTTTAGTCTCAGTTTCGCCACGTTATTGTCCTTGCGACGGCCAGTGTGATCTGCCTGGCAGCGGCCGCTGTCAGTTCCTGGCCGCAGCAAGGCCCCAGTGGCAGGGTTTACATGCGTCTCCCCTGCCAAATGCAACGTTTCGTGGCCCATAGGGGCTCCAGCGAAGGCCCCCAGCAGCAGGGTTCACATGCGTCTCCCACGCCCAGTACAGCGCTTCGCGGGCCCATAGGGAGCTCCACCGCAGGCCCCAGCGGCAGATTCAAATGCGTCTTCCCCACCCAGTACAGCGCTTCGTGGCCGCACAGGGAGCTACACCGAAGGCCCTATTTGTACGGATTGCACGCGTTTGCCCCACCCAGTACAGCGCTTCGAAGCCCCATGGGGAGCTCCACCGAAGGCCCCAGTGGCAGGGTCCAGACGCGTCTCCCCTACGTATCCTGCACAACGATTCGTGGCCCCCTGTGGAGCTCCACCGCAGGCTCCAGTGGCAAGGCTTACTTGCGTCCCCCACGCGCAGCTGAGAACGCATCCCTGACGACTGGGAGGAGGAATGGCGATCCGCAGCTGCATCCAAAGCAGCGGCCTGGGAGCGAGCACTTCGAGAAAATGACGTCGACCAGTTATGGGCGATATGGTGCGATTGCCTGGAGGCTTCCTGCGGGGTCCCAGAAGATCAGCGTACACGGCATCTTGGCACTGTTTTGAAGAAGTGGCAGAGGACGTTCCGGGGCGCCCACGGGCACCGGATGTGTGTAGTGGAGCGACGACTGCACCGACTCCTGCGCCGCATCACCGAGCAGCAATTCAAAGACAGGGCGGGGCAGGATCACCCTGACCTTGTGCAGAGCATCGAGCGGAGCCTCCAGAGCCTCATCGCCGATGGGGTTCTGGACCAGGACACCGACCTCCTCGACTACCCGGCGCTCGGGAACACCTTGAAGGCCATGCTGGGCAAGATGGGTAAGCAGAACGCCGACGAACGCATCGAGCAGTGGCGCGCACGGGCACAGGGTGGCAATCTCAAGGCCATCTTCGACTACGTCAAGAACAAGCCCTTCACTGCCGCTCCTGCGGTTTCGGCGGGAGGACCCGGGCCGCAGACGCAGCCGACCGCGGACCCTACCCAGTTGGTGGCCGAGGCTGTCCGGCAGTGCAACGCCAAGCAGCACGAGAGGCTGGACGACTGGCGCCAGAACACCAACTTCGAGATGGTCCGCAGCTCGATCGAGGCTCTGCCGGCGCCCTCGGCGGATTGGGCCTTCGGCGACGACCTGGGGCTCCTCCGCGGCGCCCTGCGGGCGATCGCTGGCACCGCCTGCGGCCCCGGCGATTTCGAGGCGGGGTTGCTCGCCAAGGCACCCCTGGATGCCATCGCCTCGCTCGGCGCCCTGGGGGACGCCGTCCGGGCCAGCGGCAAGTGGCCCGACGCCCTCCGCACAGCCCTGCCACGATGATTCCCAAGGTTCGATGGCGCACTCACAGAGGATCTGCGACCCATCACAGTCGGCGCCGCCGTCTTCAGGGCTTTCCAGAAAGTGATCACTGGACGGTACAAAAGCTGGGCTGAAGCTGTACAGCCCACCAATGCGATCCACAACCTGCTGAGCATGGATATGGAGATAGAGGCCGCCCGGGCTTCTGGCGCACCACTCATTGCTCGGCAGTCCTACTTGTCGAACTGCTTCACCAGGCTGCAACCGGAGATGGCCCACCGCCTCGCTATGGCCTTCGGCATGCACGAAGTGGACAGCAACTTCTTGTTCTTGTCGGCCGTCGGCACTTCCGCGGTCGTGAAGGTGGGGGGGTACGCTTCAGATCCTATCTGCTCAGAGCGTGGTATGCCGCAAGGGTACCCTGCGTCGCCGCTGGGCGCCGCCCTCTATGCCGGGGCCCATGCCCGCCGGCTGGCCGCCCTGCACAATCCAGATACGTTCTCGTTCCGCACGTACGTGGACGACAGGACCCTCACCGCCAAGGGCATCGACACCGTGGCCGCCATCGACGGGCCTCAAGGAGCTGGACATCGCGAGTGGCCAGAAGGAGACCCCAGCAAGGAGGAGTGGGCTGGCTTCAACCTGCCGCCGCACCTCCTGAAGGAACGCGAAAGGGCTGGCAAGCCTCCCCGGGGACACTTGGACCTCCTCGGGGTTCGCTTTGACCTCACAGGCACGGTTCCGCCTTCGGAGGCCCCCCGAGCTGCCCGGCGCAGGGAGGAGCTCTTCAACCGCTTGGACAGGATCCGCCGCGTGTGCGGAGGAGCCCAGCTGACCATCAACCTGGTCTTCAGAATCGTCCTCTCCACCATGAGCCTCCTTCGCTGGGACGGGCCGTGGTGCTCCATGAAGGCAGCGGACGTCAGCGCCATGCGCACCCGCGTAGAGCAGGCCCTCTTCACCAGGCACAGGCACGCCACCTGGCGACACCGAGGCGCCGCCTGGTGACTCCTCGACAAGGGCTGGAAGATCGAGCCCATGGGCGTCATCTTCTCCAGCTTCACAGCTTCTTGCGAAGCACCAGAAATGGCCCCCTCCAGCCGCTCGTCCGCCGGGCGTGGAGGTCAATGGCAGGGGGGCCGCCGCTCCTCGAGAATTGGATCGGCCGGATGCGCACCGCTTTCGACGACATGGGCTGGCACTGCGCCACCAACGAGCCCGTACGAGCCGACCTTCTCAGGGGCACCGTTCCCCATCGGATTATCCAAGGGCAAGCTGGAGCACTACGTCCGCGAGGCGTGGCGCAGTTTCATGATGAGGGACGCTAGCACCACCACGGTTCGCAGAGAGCCAGTGGACTTGCCGAGCTTGGATGTCAAGACACTCCGGGACTTCGTAAACAAGCAGTCCAAGTTGCAACACACATGGGCATGGCGGTGTGTGGTCGGGGCTGAGCCTAGCCCGGATCGCCTTCATCATATACATTATGATGTACCTCATGACTGTGAGGAGTGCGGCGTCCCGGCCACCACTCGACACCTCCTGTGGGAGTGCAAGAACACACAAGAGCAGCGGGCCCGGACAAGAATCCACCCGCACACTTTGCCAAATATGGTGCCTGAAAGCGAGCGGGCAGCCTTACTACTCAATGGGTGGTTTCGTGCAATCTGGGATACTCCAGCGGGTGTTTCTCAAGCTGACTGGGGTGAACATCATCATCATATTCGTCATCTTTCTTCTCGCATCCTCAGGTACAAAATGCAGATCCTGCAGCCGTACTACAACGTCCTGGCAGGCCGGTGCGCCTTCTAGCTCTGGATCGTGTGGACCAAGGCCAGAGTCAGCCTGGTTCACGTGCAGAAGGAGCAGCGCCCCTTTTTTTGATCGGTCTCCTCCAAGTTGGCACCAAGATAGACCCCAAGGCTCCCAGGAGTGCCCCAAGAGGGCCTCAGGAGGCCCCAAGAGGCCCCCAAGAGGTCCCCAAGACGCTCTGGTCCCCCAGAGGCTCCGAGACCCCCTAAGAGGTCTCAAAAGGCTCCCCCGAGGCACCTAAGACGCTCCAAGAGGCCCCTGGGACCGCCAAGAGGCCCCCAAAGCGCCCCAAGAGGACTCCATGAAGCTCTCAAGAGACATCCGAAGACACTCCGAGAGGCATCCAAGAGGCCTCTGGCCTGTCTGCTCGACCTCCTGCTATTCCTTCTCCCCCGTATCTTCCTCAGCCGCCTATTCCTCCTGCTCCCTCTTCCCTCCTCCCTTCCCCCTCCCCCTCCTCATCATCCGATTCCTCCTCCATCCTCCCCTTCATGGGGTATGACGGCTTCCCCAGCCCTTTAATTCCGCTGCAGGGTCCTCCACATGCCTGATCAGGGCAACTCGCCTGGGCATCGTTTCTGGATGGGCCAATCGAGTTACGCGAAGTGTCACTCAGCATGGAAAACCCCAACTCTCGACTGTTGCCATCTTTGCTCATGAACGGTGTCCCCTTTGGGGGGGTATCGTTGTCATGCCTGCTTCCATGTAAACTCCGAAAAACTAAGACAAACAGGTCGTACGGGCAGACCATCACGGGCGAGTCGGGCAGGCGGCTTCTGGCCTTCAACCAAGCGACCCGGCGGACCCTAACGGGCGGGTCGCAGGTCCAGCGGGTGGACCCGAACTCAGGAGAGACAAGAGTACCACTACCACCAGCCAGGGGGGGGCAACTCCCTCCCCTCGAGCTGGTGGCACCTTCTTCTGGGAACTCTCTGGAGGCATGCGCGGAACGAGGTGCCACCAGCTCGAGAGGGTGGGACAGCCACCCCCCCAGCTGGTGGTAGTGGTACTTGTGTCTCTGGTGACGAACGGGCGGGTCGGGCGGGCGGGAAAGCAAAGCGGGCGGATTCCCAAGCAGTCGACCCAGCGGACCGAGGCGAGTGTGCGACTCCAGGGTGAACTGTTGTGAGATTTCCATCATGAGGGCGATTATACTGGAGTGATCCTCGGTTCTGAATGCATGAGTACTGATAGGCCCGGACCACAAATTGCCAGACTTCCCGGGGCGCGTCGCGCACCTCTCGGAGCCAAGCGGGCCCCAAGTCTGACCAAGAGGCCCCGCGTCTTAAGCGGGCCCAAGACGCCCAGCCCAAGACGGCCTCTAGACTAGACGGCTCGAGATGCTCCCAAGGCGCTCCAAGGGGGCTCCAAGAAGACTCCGAGAAGCCCCCCCAGAAGGCCCCGAGAAGCTAAAATCGTTGTTTGTCCGAGCACGGTGTTTGACAGATTGCAACACTCTCGCCTTATGGGACCCCCGATGCGGCCCGTGGCTCAAGGGGCCTCCCAGAGGGCCCCTGGACTGCCCAAGAGGGCCCCGCGATGGCTCAAGAGGTCCCCAAGCCCAAGACAGCCCAAGAGGGCTCCCAGTGGGGCCCAAGAGAGGCCCCAGAGAGGAAACACGAACCGACATTCCCAGCCCTCCGCCTCAAGGCGACCTCCGAGACCGTCAGCAAGCCCCCGAGAAGCACACAAGAAGCTCCAGGAGGCCCCCGTGGGGCCCGAATGTGGTGGCCCAGGAGGCCCCGAAGAGGCCCCCGAGAGGCCGCCCAAGAGATCCCCACGGGCATCCACTAGGCCTCCGACCTACAACCTAGGCACGTCGGCGGAGTGGGCCGAAGGCCAGATATCAGGAGGGAGGGAGCCATTATGGTAGCAAGGGGCCCAGGGGCACAGGTTGAGCCCCAAGACGTGCCCTGGTCAAAGACAAAGTGCGAGCGCGGGGGAGGGGCACCTCAATGAAAAATACAACAATGATCACCGGCTGAGGGGAGAACAATAAAATTGCACCCCGCAGTTGCGGATAAGAGTGAGGGGGCGGGCGCGGGGTGGGCGGCGGGTGGGTCGCGGGTGGGGCGCGGGTAGGTCGCGCGTGGGTCGCGGGGTGGGTCGCAAGTGGGTCGCAAGTGGGTCGCGGGTTGGGTCGCGGGGTGGGTCTCAGGTGGGTCGCGGGCGAATGCAGCGAGAAAGACGCAAGAACAACAATCTGCATCGCGGAACCCCACTTCAACCCCGCGCCTAGGGACAGTGAATGACCGGTCGGACACCTGACTCTAATGTTTTTTTCAAAAGCGACAGAGAATTCACCAACACAAAAAACGCACTCTAAGGGCAATAATGCCTCGAAACTTACACGGAATCCGTACGCCAAAGGCCACAATCCCTGGATCCGCGGTCCAAGGACCACGATCCCGTTGTAAAATACGAGGGGGCCGCGCTCCACCGGCAACGATCCCTCGTGACACTGCCCGACATAACAACGGGTGACTTCTGCGCGACCTGGGAGCCCGGAAACGGGACAAACATTAATTACTCCACGACCGCCTTGAGGTGGCTCGCCCCCAAAAGCAAAGAGAAAGCCCAGACACTGGCCTGAGAGGGCCCGTGTAGACCAACGAGTGCTCAAGACGGAAAAGAGCAGACCCCTTTGGCCGACTCCCCTTCCACATGAGTCCCCAACAGTGTTCCTGCTCACTACGAGGAGCAACCCCTTGAAAGACGGGCTCCTCATGGGCCTACACATCCATGCGAAAATTCCGCTATGACTAGGAGCCGCCTCCATCCATGTAACTGTGGAGGGCAAGACAGTCCAAAGAACTGTGAAGCGAGTCCCTTTCGGGCAGGGGCCGCCCTCCATCCGTCCAAGTGTCCAAGTACTGGCTACGCTTCCATGTTGCAGCGGTTGGCCTCCTCGCGCGAGAGAACACCAGTTGGGGAAATGGCCTCCTGTCCGCGCAGCGGCTGGAGATGTCAGGAGGCACACACGCAACGTGGAGAGGGAAGCGCCCTCCACCCGTGGGGCTGCTGGAAACGCTTTTTTTGTCAAGGCGAAGGTGCGCGGCGACGCGGCGAGAGCCAAACTCGAAGCGCCATCCACCATCGATCCGCTTGGCTATAGCTTCCTCTTCTTCTTGAACGGGAAGCCCCATGATCAACCATGAAGGCGTCCCAAACGAAACGCGCGGCCAGCCCAACTGACGCGTCCAGCGGTGCGACGAGGAGGA
>CAUYUJ010014975.1:292964-363731 GCA_963575745.1 Prorocentrum cordatum
AATTCGGGAGACTCGGAAGACACTGGGTACAGGAAAAGAGCTTGATAAAGCTGATGCTGTACAATTCCTGGGCACTCCCAACCACTTCGAAAACGAGGATCACAGCAGGTTTCGAAAGTGGCGACAGGTTCACAAATCGCACCCCCGCAGGGACGGTCTCATTTGAATCTGCCCGTGGCTCTCACTGTGGTGGGTTCCCCAGCAGGCCTCGAAAATGGCGGCAGTTTCGTATTTTTTCCCTTTAATTCAAAAGCGAGGAATGTTGCCGGATAAATTTGGGATGTTCTGCGGGTCGGGTCCCCACCAGCCCATTCAAAAACATTACCCTGGCGACGTACCCACCCCCTGCGCAAAAGCGGAGTGCAAATAGTGTAGGATATTTTATAAGGGGCGATGACGGAGCGAGGGTTACATATGTCTGCAGACGGAATTCGGGAGACTCGCAAGACACTGGGTACAGGAAAAGAGCTTGATAAAGCTGATGCTGTACAATTCCTGGGCACTCCCAACCACTTCGAAAACGAGGATCACAGCAGGTTTCGAAAGTGGCGACAGGTTCACAAATCGCACCCCCGCAGGGACGGTCTCATTTGAATCTGCCCGTGGCTCTCACTGTGGTGGGTTCCCCAGCAGGCCTCGAAAATGGCGGCAGTTTCGTATTTTTTCCCTTTAATTCAAAAGCGAGGAATGTTGCCGGATAAATTTGGGATGTTCTGCGGGTCGGGTCCCCTACCAGCCCATTCAAAAACATTACCCTGGCGACGTACCCACCCCCTGCGCAAAAGCGGAGTGCAAATAGTGTAGGATATTTTATAAGGGGCGATGACGGAGCGAGGGTTACATATGTCTGCAGACGGAATTCGGGAGACTCGCAAGACACTGGGTACAGGAAAAGAGCTTGATAAAGCTGATGCTGTACAATTCCTGGGCACTCCCAACCACTTCGAAAACGAGGATCACAGCAGGTTTCGAAAGTGGCGACAGGTTCACAAATCGCACCCCCGCAGGGACGGTCTCATTTGAATCTGCCCGTGGCTCTCACTGTGGTGGGTTCCCCAGCAGGCCTCGAAAATGGCGGCAGTTTCGCAGATCGCAGCCCCCCAGGGATGGCGAAGTCTAATTTGAATCCGCGTGTGGCCCTCACTTTGCTGGGCCCCCCAGCAGGCGTCGAAAGTGGCGACAGTTTCACAGATCGCAGCCCCCCAGGGAGGGCGATGTTTAATTTTGATCTGCCGCGATTGCCCTCTATGCTGGACCCCCAACAGGCCTCGAAAGTGGCGACAGTTTCACAGATCGCAGCCCCCCCCTCTCCCCCCCAGGATGGCGAGGTGTAATTTGAACCTGCCGCGATTACCCTCTACGCTGAGCCCCCCAGCAGGCCTCGAAAATAGCGGCATAATTTGAACCTGCCGCGATTACCCTCTACGCTGAGCCCCCCAGCAGGCCTCGAAAATAGCGGCAGATTCGCAGATCGCAACCCCCCAAGAATAGCAAGGTCTAATTTGGATCTGCCGCGATTACCCTCTATGCTGGACCCCCCAACAGGCGTCGAAACTGGCGACAATTTCGCAGCCCCCCGCAAGCAAGACAGAAAGAGGCAGGAAAGAGGCGGAAGGCGGAAGGAGGAAAGACGCGACCACACTGCTCTATTCAAAACATACCAATCAAGGAGGGTTGGGAAAAACTTAAAGGAAGGAGTGGGGGTGATCAGGGAAGCCCGTGGGCATGCAAAATACAGACGAGGGAGGCTGTGATAATATACCGAGAAGAGGAGGATGCCAAAATAATCGAAGAATCGTCGTAAATTATGCTAACAGAATAAATAAACTATGATATTTTTTTAAAGTGGATGGGCTGATTCAGATATAACTTACTTAACTCCTTTAGCTAACCTACTTACCCAAACGGAAGGAAGACGAATAGGTGGTTGAGGAAGAGGAACAAGAAGAAGGCGGCGTACCGAAAAACCAGGAACGTTTTACTTACCTTTTCGGAAATCTTCTTTAAGCTTTTTGATGGTTTCTTTGGAGTTTCTTGGAAGCCTCTTCGGCGCCTCTTGGGAACGTTTTGGGCGCAGCTTGGGGTCCTCTTGAGGCGCTCTAGGGAGCCTTCGGAGCGTTCTTAAGACCATCTTGGAGGGAGTCGATCAAACAAGAGGAAAGCTCCAACCCCGGGAAATCCATAAATCGCCTTTTGGGTCCCTTTTGGGGCGCTCTTGGGGCACTCTTGGGCGCTTTTGGGGCCGTCCTCAAGCTTTTTTGGGCCTCTTGGGGCCCCTCCTGGGCCATATTAGCGCCTTATTGAAGCCTTGGATGGTCATCGGAAGCGAAAAGGCGAGAAAACAAAAAAAAAAACATTGTTTTCTCCTTAGAAACGAATGTAACAAAATGAATGCATCGACGAATCGAATGTCGTACATAGTGAAAATCATGATTGTTAAAACATTGTGCGTCGTTCTTGAAACCAAAACTCGACGCCATTGCAACCAATTTTTGAATTAATTGAACATGATTCTTGCCGCGCCAACAGCTGCTCAATGACGGTTGCTGGTTGCTGCTGGTCCACTATAACGTAACGAATGTAATATTTTTTCCATTCCACGCATCCGCGTGGCAAAAATGTAAACGCTTCCGCAACATCCAAAATTGCTACAATCCCAAGACGGCCACCAAAAGGCTCCAAAACCTCCCGTGAAGGATCCTGGAAGGTTTCAAATGATATTGCAAACGTATGTTGTACATACTACTGTTATTGGAAGAAATAAAACAACAACGCTTCGTAAAGATGCTTGCGATTCATAATTTCATCATGAGAGTAGGCATATTGTGATGGCGTCCTCGGATTATTGCAAGAGGTTGGGGATATGCGTCGGTAATACTGGTTGTCATTTTTATATATATATATATATATATATATATATACATATATATATATATATATATATATGCCGAACATCGCAGAGTTATGATATGCAAAACGCATACATCAATGCCAGTGATATACACCGTCTCCATTTCCGCTTGTCTTTTCATTCCAGTCCAACACAATCACCGTAGCGAAGGGATGGCAATATTTGGCGGATTCTCGCGATCAGTCCCACAATTTGCGGCGTTTCGAAACGTTTTGATTGCGAGGTGTTCTTGGGTCATGCTTGAAAATTTTGTTGCACCATTCAAGGCGATCGGAATCTGAATTTCTTGGCCACTGGTTTGTGTTGCTAGCGACCGTCGCCCCCCCAAAAAAAACCACATCCCGAGCAAGAATTGCAATTCGAATTGTCCTCTCCCGCCTCTGTCGACTTTCTGCCCTGAAAAATAGATTAACGAATGAGCTGTTTCCAGTTTGCGAGAGGGCGTCGCGGACGTCATTTTTGCAGGTCCAGGTGCGTCGGTTTCGGTCTAAAGATACGTAGATGTTAGGTTTATGCCCCACCGGCGTCTTGGCGGCATTTGGGAGACCTTTGGGTTTTTTTGGGGGCCTGCCTCTTAGGAATTTCTGGAAGAGTTTATTGAACATTAATTTGGGATCAACGTTCGAACTAATAGAAAATGATTCTTGCCGCGCCAACAATTCATTGATAGTTTTTGTTGCTGCTAACATTCACTTAACTTTATATGGTGTAGCGAATGTGTTCCATCATCGTCTTCCACACGTCCGTGTGGCAAAAATATAAGGCACAAACTTTCACAACGTCCAAGAGGGCCCTAGAAACCTCCGAGATCGCCCCAAGACGGTCCAGTAGGAAGCCCCGAAGAAGCCCACGAAGGCGCCCAAACGGACATTTCGAGTACCTAAGAAGCCTCCAAGATGCCGTGACAGGCTCCCAAAAAAGCTCCCAAGAGGCTCCCAAAGGCCCATCAGAACCCCAAAAGAGGTTCCAAAACGGCCCCCCATAGGCCCCACAAGTGCCGCCAGGACAGCGGTGCGGCGTAAGCCCAAAAATCTATTTCTCTTTAGACCGAAACCGACGGACCTGGACCTGCCAAAATGACGGCCGCGACGCTTTCTCGCGAACCGAAAACAGCTAATTCGCTAATCGACATGTCAAGGCAGAAAGTCTATCAACCTCCGGCCCCTAAACGTTGAAGCCTGCATAGGCCTGCCAAGGAAACGGATTCGAATACTAAACCAAATGCCCACTAACAACAATCAGACTGGCAACGACAATACCGCCCGAATAACCAGTATATATAATGGATTCGAACTCAACATCATCATACATAACAACAGCCGCATTGATACAATTCAGACGCTGATCTGGGAGGGGGGGGGTCAGCGGGAAGCTTTTCAACAACCATTACACATACAATACTATCGTTTCGGCAACAGTCGCGGCGGTGGGAAACTAGATCAGTGACAACAGCAGCGGCCGTGACTTCCACACGCATGGGGTTCAACGCGAGTGGGGATCAACGCGTATGGAACACGCGAGTTCTACGCACACGTTGGGTTCTGTAGTCAAAAAGAAAGAAGGCATATTGCTCGTCATGCCCTTACAATGAATCTCGTCGTGTGCAAGAATCTGTTTTCGAATTGTGCACGCGCCCGTTGGCAAACCTTCGAGCAGATCCACCGCAATTGCAACTTACGCATATCGCATTCTCGCAGGCGGTCCGCTATTTCCATTCGCACCTCCGCACGCTCACCAGAATTAGGCCAGACCCAAAACAGCGACGATGAAGAAGCAGAAAGGCAAACAACACAGGCCGCAAGCCTCCTCTGAACAAACGTTCAAGCTAGCCCGCTGCTATTGTTGCGGAACGCGTTCATCATGTTGCCGCTGGGCTTGTTTGTGTTGCAGACACCGTGCTACCATCAGGAACACTGCAAAAAACAACGAAGAGCCTCGGTCACGAATAGGTCCCCCGACGCTGAACTAAGGAACTGTCCGAGAACCCGAACAGGCCATACTTCGCGTCGCCGCGCATTTTCGCGAATTCAACGCGGTCACCTTCGTGGCGGCGACGGTGGAGCGTCTTCTGGACCCACGCAGTTTGATGATGTCTGATGAAAGCACCACTTGTGCGTGAAGATGTTCAAATCGACCTGAATGGGTTGTGCTTTCCCTGCCAATGGAAGGGACGACCTGGCGGTTGATTTCCAAACGAATCCTGGGTCTGACATGCCCCTGCGTGTATGAGATGATGCGCTCTGGTGGCGTTGCCCAGCTCACGTCTTGGACGCCAACATCTTGTATCCCAGCTCCGTCAGACGACGTGCAGCGACTTGAAACATGGTGCCAGGGGCAGGTGCTGCAGAGCGATTGCCTCTGTGTTGGTATGTGATTGAGACTGTGGCCTCGCCCGTTTCGGGAACGTCTGTCCCCATGGGGTGGTGCAGGCAATCGTGGCTGGGGACTGCGAATGCGAACTGGCATCGAAGATACTTACTGGCAAGACGTGTATTAAGGACGGGTGGTGAGAACGCAAGACCCTTGGAGGCCGACGTTGGGACGTCTTGGGCGGCGGGCGATCAGTGAAAACGGCAACAAGGACAGGCCGCAGAAGCAAAGACACAAGGGCACCCTAGATGAAGGCGCGCGTCCTTACTAAGCGGAATTGGGCAACCTGGAATGCCTGTGCGCGGAGGTGTTCGGAAGATGGGCCCACCGAGCTATCGCCTCAGTGCTTGCCTTCACCCGAGCACATCCCTACATCCAGAGCTTCGGCGCGCCACTGCGTTCAAACTGCAACGACGGTGGTGGTGAATTCAGGGCATGTGCCTTCCAGTCAGCAGCGGCGCGATGCGCGTGGAGCACAGCGGTGACCTACAGCAGACACAACGCGGACTTTGCTGTCCGTTAGCGGATCTCGAGGTTATGTCGATTGCAATGCTTCCCCTCCGTTCTTCGCTGTCTCCTCTTCCTCCTCCTCCTCCTCTTTTGACGCTGCTCAGCCTGCGTTGGCGTCTTTGTTTCAACCAGGCTGCCGCTGTTTGCGTGGGCACACACCCTGGGTCCGATGATGTTGCAAAGGAACGTGCGGCGGTAGCAAGAACGCTACCCAGCAGGCCAACTCAGATAACAACTCATGTAATGAACACTAAGGTCAGAAACCAACAACTCAAACCGACACCACGATTTGAACTGGCATCGCGGATGCATTTCATGACAAAGACGAGCTATAGCACGTCCGATGCTGTTGGACGGCGCCGTTCATCTCCTGACACTGTTGTTGCCATTGATTCGCGAACTGCCACAGCTGTCGCGTCTTGGGCCCAACACTCATTTGCCACAATACGACGACGCAACCTGAAACTGATGAAGCTTACAATCTCCTCTTTTCGTACCATGTGGAAGCCGAGTGCAATCCAACAAGCATGTACAAGTGAAGACTCAGCGCCGATCGGCGCATATGAATTCATCCAGGAATAAGGTCCAACCATATATATGCAGTTGTGAATATCGCTGTTGGGGGTATCGCTTTCAGTGGATCTCTTTTTTGGGCCGCGCAGCGTGCCGAATCTGACCGAGATGCATGCGAACACTGCCGTTGGCGCCTTCCGTGGGGCTCCCTATGGGGCCCCGGAGCGCTGTACAGAGTCCGGGAAACGTCTGCGAACGCCGGCGCTGAGGCCTTTGGTGGAGCTCCCTATGGGGCCACGTTGCGCTGTATTTGGTGGGGGAGACGCCTGAGACCACCGCCACTGAGGGCTTTGATAAAGCTCCTGATGTGGCAACGGAGCGCTGTACAGGGTGGGGGAAACTCACGGGACTTTCGGCGAGGCTGTGGGTGGGGCCACGAAATGCTGTGCAGGGGGTGGGGGCAACACGTGCGAACACCGACACTGGGGCCTTTGGTGAACTCCCTGTGGGGCCACGACGCGTTGTATTGGGTGGGGGAGACGCACGCGACCACCGTCACTGTGGCCTTCGGTGGAGTTCCCAACGGGGCTACGGACCGCTGTACTGGGTGGGGTAATCGCTTGCGAACACCGCTATTGGGGCCTTCGGTGAAGCTCCCTATGGGGCCAGGAAGCGCTGTTACTGCGTGGGGGGAGCGCATGCGAACTCGTCACTGAAGCCTTCAATTGAGCTCCCTATGGGCCACGCAACGCTGTGCTGGGTGGGAGAAACGCATGCGAACGCCACCACGGAGGTCTTCCGTGGAGCCCCCGATGGGGCCACGGAGCGAGTGAATGGTGTGCCGAAGTTGGATGTGGACAGATGCAAGGATGAGGAGGATGGAGGAAGGGGGAAGGAGGAGACGCGGGGCGCTGTCCTTTCAAAACGATGACCCAACACCACAATATGGTAGGGGAACTAGTACGTCTGCCGTTGAGCCGCCCCCAAACGAGACGCACATTTCCTAGTGCCAGGCTCCACCCGAGCGTAAGAAGGTCGAACATGTCAAATAGGAGATTGAGAAGCAAAGGAACTAGGCATCTACGCCGATCCTGGCCAGATTCGTCCTCAGCCCAAGATCGGTGCATACGCCATGCTGGTTTGGCCAGGGAGGCAATCTGCACGACCCTGGGCCCAGAATGGACGTGGACAGGATCGGTATAATATGTGCAAAATTCTCTTCGCCGAATTCTGCAAGTCTGAAGCTCTGCGCACCGTTCCCCAAGCCATGCTGGGCCGCAACTGAGAGAATACACAACTACATAGGTCGTGGACTATCGCGGTAGGTTCACGCGAACTTCCTGGGTCAAGCGTGGGCCGGCGATGATGGCATTTATACGTATCCTTTGCATCGGGAACCGATCTCCCCTAACAAAGGTGTGGTATATAAATGTATATGTATATGTATATATGTGTATGTGTATATGTATATGTATATGTATATGTATGTGTGTATATATATGTGTGTATATGTAGAAAGATGCATTGGCGTTTCGCGCCATGCACCTGGCTCCTTGTAGTTTCGAATGCAGGCGGCGTGCGTGCGCGAAGACATGAGGCGGGCCACCGCCAAGTCGGAATGGGTGAGGAGCTCCTGAGCGGGAGCGACCGGACAACACCAGCTGAGAACATCTCAGGGCGTTTCGGGGCCCAGAGGCGCGAATATGCCTGAGGCGAGTGGTTTGGCTAGCATGAAGCAGATCATCCTCATCCTCTTTCTCCTCCTCATCCTCATCCTCTTTCTCATCTCTCCCCCTCTTCTTCTATTTCCTCCTCCTTCTCCTCATCCTCCTTCTCCTCCTTCTTCTCTATCTCCTCCTCCTCCTCCTCCTCCTCCTCCTCCACCTCCTACAGAACATGCTATTTTCGGCATGCGCGCTGCTGGGCTGCTGGCTTCGAGCCCCGAAGAGGCCCAAGGCTGACCCAAGAAGGCCCCAAAAATAGAACATCAAAGAAAACCCATTGGACAATTAATGTTTTTCGCCTTCGCGCATTTCGCTGCTCGCGATCGGCTCTTGAGGCGTCAAGATAGCCCCAGGACGGCTCCAAATGAGTCCCCAGACGAGCCCCAAAGGCTGGCTCAACAGGGCCCAGAGAGTCGGAAATCAGAGAAAACCCATTTGGAAAAACAATGTGTTCGGCCTTCTCGCTTTTCCTTTCCGGTTGGCTCGAGAGGCGTCAAGATGACCCCAAGGATGGCCTCAGAGAGGCGCAAGCCGAGGCCCACAGAGGCCCAAGGCTGGCCGAAGAGGGCCCAAATAATTGAAAATCCGTTATAACCCATGAGAAAATCAATGTAATTGCTCTTCTCGCCTTGTCGCTTCCGATTGGCTCTTGAGGCATCAAGAGAGGCCCAGGACGGCTCCAAATGAGTCCCCAGACGAGCCCCAAAGAGGGCACATACTGGCCCCAGACGGCCTGGAGGTTCGAAAATCAATGAAACAACCCATTGGAAAAGCAATGTTTTCGGTCTTCTCGCCTTTTCGCTTCCGGTCGGCTCGGGAGGCGTCAAGATAGCCCCAGGATGGCTCCAGAGAGGCGCAAGCCGAGGCCAACAGAGGCACAAGGCTGGCCGAAGAAGACTCCAATCATTGAAATTCAATGAAAACCCATTGGACAAATCATGTTTTTGGTCTTCTCGCCTTTTCGCTTACGATCGGCTCTTGAGGCGTCGAGGTAGCCCCAGGACGGCTCCAAATGAGTCCCCAGACGAGCCCCAGAGAGGCGTAAGGCTGGCCACAGAGGGCCAGGGTAATCGAAAATCAGAGAAAATCCAAGGCGCAAGACAGGCCCGAGGATTCGAAATTCGTTTGGGAGGGGGGGGCAGGGGGGATGCGCTCTTTCCGGGGTCCCCGGCCCTATGAAAATATATAAGACTACACATATATATATATATATATATATATTCTTATCCACCGCCTTCCGAGGTCTGGGAAGATCGGTTGCCCTGGCAACGAATATCTCGAAATCACCAGCTTCAGAGGGGGCCCCCTTCCAAAAAACCGTGGAGGCGCCGCTGGCGCCGCCCCTGGCGCGCACCGTACTGAAGAGTTGGGCGTGGGGGAGAGTGGCCAGTTCCGACCCAAGAAATCCGTGCGGACCTCAAGAAATGTATATCCATGCAGCTGCTGTTTCTACTTATGCAAGCTGGCTTTCCGTTGCCAGCGGCGCAGGCACCAAATATGTTACATATTGGGTGAGGATGCTCCGCGCCCCGCTCCGCGGGACACGGGTTGCTAGCTCTCCTTCTCCTGTTTCGGCGCGTGCCTGTTAGATTCAGCACACACAACGAGAAAATCGGACCATTCCGTAACTGCGCACTGCCTGAGGCTGTTGGCCAGTCCGCTGCACGGCAAGGCGCTCCGATGACGAAACAATAAAATTAAAACATGGAAAATCGTGGTGCCCTGCTCATTTCCGTGTGCAAGGCGCGCGCTGGCCACCTGGAGTCCTTATCTATATATAAATCACGGGTCTGCCAGTCCCTTCTCCGCGGCACCCCTGCCGTCTGAATTCTTCAAGCCAGGAGGCAGAAATCCTGGCACGAGCTGGCTGCCTGCCGGCGCCACCCAGCGCAGATTGCGAAGCTTCCCGCGTGCCGCTCACCGAGGGTGAGCGGCGAGGACTCAGGGGCAGAAAAGCAGAGAGAGAGAGAGAGAGAGAGAGGTGGAGAGGGAGAGAGCCAGCGTGCTGCCCCGTCCAGGGCCACGTTGGCGTCGAGAGCTGATGGCAGGAGGGTGGGGACGAAGGAAACAGAAAGAGAGAGAGAGAGAGAGAAAGATGCAGGGAGAGAGAGAGAGAGAGAGAAAGAGAGAGAGAGGACAACAAGTAGATATATAGAGCGAGAGAGAGGAGAGAGAGTGAGGGATTGAAGACAATTACATTCATACATACATACATACATCCATCCATACATACATACATACATGCATGCATACATACCTACCTACTTACCTACTTACCTACTTACCTACTTACCTACCAACATACATACATACATACATGCATACATACATACATACATACATGCGTGCAGACACGCATGCATATATACATAACGACATGCATACGTGCATACGTACACACATACAAACATACACATACATACACATATACATATATACATACATGCATGCGTGTATGCATGCATGCATGCATGCATGCATATATACACATATATATATATATACATATATATACACACCTGTATACATACATACATACATACATACATACATACATACATACATGCACACGCATGCATATATACATAACGACATGCATACGTGCATACGTACACACATACAAACATACACATACATACACATATACATATATACATACATGCATGCGTGTATGCATGCATGCATGCATGCATGCATATATACACATATATATATATATACATATATATACACACCTGTATACATACATACATACATACATACATACATACATACATACATGCACACGCATGCATATATACATAACGACATGCATACGTGCATACGTACACACATACAAACATACACATACATACACATATACATATATACATACATGCATGCGTGTATGCATGCATGCATGCATGCAGATATACACATATATATATATATATACATATATATATATATACGCACCTGTATACATACATACATACATACATACATACATACATACATGCATGCATACATACATACATACATACATACATACATGTGTATATCTAGGTGCGAAATATTTGGATCCCTACATTAAGGCATTCCCCAAACAATGGTTGCAACTAGGGGTTCTTACTTATCGACCATGGAACTGGGCCTGCGCGTCGATCTGGCGGCTGTGTCGTCGCAGTCGCCGCCCCGTCGTCGCCGCCTGTCGTCTCGGCCTGCTAATCGGTCTGGCGGCTCTGTCGTCGCAGTCGCCGCCGTGTCGCCGCCTCGTCGCCGCCTGTCGTCTGGGCCTGCGCGTCGGTCTGGCGGCTATGACGTTGCCGTCGCCGCCCCGTCGCCGCCTCGTCGGCGTCCGTCGTCTGGGCCTGACCGTCGGTCTAGCGTCCATGTTGTCGGCGTCGCTGGCCAGTCGCCACCTCGCATATGTTCTCCTTCCTAGAAGAAATTAAAATCTCCCGCCTGGAATTATCGGTACCGCCTGGGATAATACAGTTTACATCTGAGTCTGCCGCATCGTTCATTTTAGATACGATATTATGCCATCCCAGGGAATGTCGTCGCCACCCCCGCATCCCTGTCAAGTAATACTGTGCGCGCGCACTTATCAAACATCGCGAAAACTCAAGGGCCCCTGGCAACAAATGAGATCACGTCTACGCGCGCCGTCGCGCCCACATCTCAAGTTCCGGTGGAAACCGTAGGTCTCGTGCGGGTTAAGAGGTCGTTATTCCCCAATACATATTGACAACCAAAGGTTTCGCACCATGATGTTCAATTGCTGGCACGTCCTTGAGAAGACAAGTCAAGGCAAGAGCCCGCGTCCTACGAGGGTGCGGTGGGTGGGCGCCCGGGCGCCGGCATGGGCAAGCGGCTCGGAATCTGGAGCCGGGCAGTGGGAGCCAGAATCGGGGAAACGGGAGCAGGTGTCTTGGTAGTCCCCAACGTGGTGGTGACAACACCCGGCGGTGAGTCTCGGGCGATTTGGTGTCACCATGCACCCGGTTTGGGGACTCGTGCGTTTTTTCGAGGATGCCCTGGACGCTGGTGGATCCAGGAGTCACAAGGCCCAGCGATGACCCCGTGTCCCCAAATCGGGCGGTGCCTTTTTGGGGATTCCAGGTCACCCCCTGGTGTCTGACCACTTGGTTTGGGGGCTCCCATGTCGGAGCCGGATTCGGACACAGCCGGAGTCCGGAGCCGGAGCGGGAAAGACGGGAGCCAGAATCGGAACGATCGGACGGGAATTGGAGTCGAAGAGTTGGGAGCCGGAGTCGGAGCCGAAGAGATGGGAGCCGGAATCGGAACTCGAGTCGGAGAGATCGGGTGGAAGCCAGAGTCAAAAAATTGGGAGCTGGAATTGGAGCTGGAGTCGGAAAGATGGGGTCCGGATGTTCTTGCATTTCTTGCAAACTCTTTTGGTTGCGCGTTCTTGCGAATTCTTATGGAAGCCAGGGTGCACTTGTTTTCAACATTCTCGCCAAATGGGACCACGCGGGCCTCTCGCGCGCGCATGTCGAAGAAATTCGGACGCCCCTGCCGGCTTGCTGGGGAGAGGGGGGGACGATCCCTGTCAAATAGTACCATGCGGGCTACTCGAGCGCGCTGGCCGCGCGCGCGTGTCGAAATCCGCCCACAAACCCTCATCGCTGACACGCGAACTCCATCATCGTCATCGGCGTGGCCAGCATCGGCGCTGTCATTGGCCTTGCCGTTGTCATCGTCATCATCGTCATCATCGCCACCAGCATCGCTATTATCACCAACATGTCCGCATCTGTCGACGTCACCACGACACCGCGCCCGCCCGAGTGACCGATTCGTGTAGGGGGCTTCTCCATACTGCCAACCACGGCCTGCCTCACCTGCTGGGCCACGACTTGGAATGCTTTGCGGGGCGTGCTGGGGCTATCTTGGGCCGTCACGGGGCTCTCTTCGGGCCCTGTTGGACCGTCTTGGGATTCTCTTGGATCTGCCGGATGCCACTTTGGCACGTTTTGATCTGATTCTCGGGGCCTCCTGGTCGGTCTCAGACGCCTGGGTGACCGAATGACCGAGTACCCCCAGATCCGCCGACCCATTGTGGAACTCCAAGCATGGGAGTCTGTTCTCCTCCGAACCTGATCGGACAAGAACGGGAAGCGCCGCTTTAGTCTAATGGGCGTATTGGGCGAAGAAGAAAAGGAAGGCGAGGGCAACGAGGAGTCGATGACGAGGACGACGTGGCGAACGTGAGGATAGCGAGGCCATTGTGGAACTCCAAGCATGGGAGTCTGTTCCCCTCCGAATCCCCGTTCTCCCCCGAACCTCCCCCAGGCACCCCAAACCTGAACTTTGACCCCCACTTCAGGGCCCAGCCCGACCACGGGCCGCACTCCTCCTGGTGTTTCCGGGCTCCCCCGAGCGCTTGGTGGGGCTCCAGCACGGCCCCTGAGGTCTCCCAAACGGCCCAAACCACCTGAAAGGGTCCACATGCGGCTTTCGCATGCTTCCAAAATTGGTTTCATATGTGCCCACGGTGTCCTCGAGATGATCCGCGAAGCTTGGTCCGACAGAGTCTCCAAGGGACGCCCTGGGGGAGCCCATGAAGCAAACATCATTGATTTCTCTTTTGTTTCCTCGAAGTTTTAGGGTTCTGGCCTTTTCCGGGCCCAAGACGGCCCAATAGGCCCCAAATATCGCCTCAAGACGGCACCAGAGGCCGCCCAATAGGGCCGAAAACGGTCCAAGAGGGCCCCCAGACGGCCCAAGAGGGCCCCAAGACGGCCCAAGAGGGCCCCAAGACGGTCCCAAGAGGGCCCCGAAGAGGGCCCCAAGAGGCTCCCAAGAGGGCCCGAAGAGGCGGTATGGAGACTCCCAGGCGGCCCAACAGGGCCCTACGACGGCCCAAGAGGCCCCCGCGAGAGCCCGAAGACGGCCCAAGAGCCGCGAGGGCCCCGCGAGAGCCCGAAGGGCTTCTTTTTGAGCCTTCCGTCCCAAGATGACACCCGAAAGCGCCAGCAGGCTCCCAAGAGGTCCCCCGAAGCCTCGAGAGATCCCCAATAGGCTCAAATCAGGTCCGAAGAGGCCCCCAAGAAGCACCCCCAATAGCCCCCAAGACACCTCAACATCGCCTCAACGGGGCTTCCGAATAACAAGCCTGGCGAGGGATCCAGCCAAATGAAGCTGTGGGTGCCGCAGTTGTGAGTATCGTCTTCCGTGGAGCTCCCCATGGGGCCACGAAGCGTGTGAGGGATGCGCCGACATGATGGTGGAACCGCATGCGAACCCTGCCATTGGGGCCTTCGGTGGAGCTTCCTATGGGGCCAACGTGTAAGAGATGTGCCGACATGCGGGTGGAACCGCATGCGAACCCTGCCACTCGGCATTCCTTTGAGCTCCCTATGGGGCCACGAAGCGGGTGAGGGGTACGCCAAAAGGAAGGGTGTAACCGCATGCGAACACTGCCACTGGGGAAACGAGGGGTGGAACCGCATGCAAACCCTGCCATCGTGGCCTTCGGAGCTCCGGGGTGCGCCGGGATGAAGGTGGAACGGGATGCGAACCCTGTCACTGAGGCCTTCGGCGGAAGTCTCTACGAGGCCACGAAACGTGTGAGGAGGATGCCGACATTAGGGCTGGAACCGCACGCGCTCCATATGGGGCCACGAAACGTGTGAGAGATGTGCCGAAACGAGGGGTGGATCCGCATGCGACCCTTGCCACTAAGGCCTGCGGTGGAGCTCCCTCCGAGTCCACGAAACGTGTGGTGTGTGTGTGTGTGTGTGTGTGCGTGCCGAAATAAGGGTGGATATGCATGCGAACCCTGCCACTGCGGCCTTCGGTGGAGCTCCCCATGGGGCCACGAAACGTGTAAGGGGTGTGCCGAAATTTGGGGTGGAACCGCATGCGAACCCTGCCACCAAACCCCCCCGTGGAGCTCCCTATAAGGCCACGGGACGTGTGAGAGATGTGCCGACCAGGGGTGGATCCGCATGCGACCCATGCCACTAAGGCCTGCGGTGGAGCTCCACGAGACCACCAAACGTGTATGAGGGGTGTGCCGAACTTTAAATGGAACCACATGCGATCCCTGCCATTGTGGCCTTGGGTGGAGCTCCTGCCTATAGGGCCAAGAAACGTGAGGGGTGTGCCGAAAGGGAGGTGGAACCGCATGCGAACCCTGCCATTGTGGCCTTCGCTGGAGCTCCTTACGTGGCCACGAAACGTGTGAGGGGTACGCCAAAGTGGGGCTGGAACCACATGCGAACCCTGTCACTGGGGCCTTCGGTGGAGCTCCCCATGGGGCCATGAACCGTGTGGGAAATGTGCCGAGATGAGGGGTGGAACGGCATGCGAACCCTGCCATTGGGGCCTTCGGTGGAACTCCCTATGGGGCCACGAAGCGTGTGAGAGGTACGCCGGAATGAGGGTGGAACGGGATGCGAACCCTGCCACTGAGGCCTTCGGCGGAGCTCTCTATGGGGCCACGAACCATGTGAAAATGAAACTGCATGCGAACCCTGCCACTCGGACCTCCCCATGGGGCCATGAACCGTGTGAGGGGTGCGCCGACATGATGGTGGAACTGCATTCGAACACTGCTACCTGGGCGATTGGGGCTCCCTATGGGGCCACGAACCGTATGAGGGGTGCGCCGATATGAAGGTGGAACTGCAACCACGAACTGTATGAGGGATGCGCCGAAATTAAGGCAGAACTGTATGCGAACCCTGCCTCTGAAACCTTCGGTGGAGCTTCCCGTGGGGCCACGAACCGTGTGAGGAGGTGAGACGAGATCGGTGACAAGGATGTAAATGGTGGTGGTGATGGTGATTACGGCAATGATGATGATGCTGATGATGCTGATGTTGATGATGGTGATGCTGATGCTGCTGATGGTGCTGTTAATGATGATGCTGATGCTGATGGTGCTGATGATGGTGATGATGAGGATGATGCTGGTGATGTTGATGATGGTGGGATGATGATGATGATGATGATGATGATGATGATGATGATGATGATGATGATGATGATGACTACGATGTCGAAGACGAAACCGACGACGATGTTGATGCTGACTGTGATGAAGATGATCCTGCTGCTGATGCTGATGCTGATGATGATGATGATTACGGTGCCGCTGCTGATGATGCTGGTGGTGATGATGATGATGACAATGGCGACGGTGATGCTGATGATGGAACAATGATGATGCTGATTATGATGATGGTGATGCCGATGGTGATGATGATGATGATGCTACTGGTGATGATGAGGATGAGGATGCTGATGCTGCTGATGATGCGTATGCCGATGATGGTGATGATGATGAAGAAGATGACGATTCTGATGCTGATGACAATATTGATGCTGCTGCTGCTGCTGATGATGATGATGACGATGATGATGATGATGATGATGCTGATGATGATGATGATGATGATAATGCGGCTGTTGCTGCTGCTGATGATGACGATGATGCTGAGGACGATGCTGCTGATGATGATGATGATGATGATGATGATGAGGATGATGAGGATGATGATGACGATGAGGACTGCGGATTTCAGAGGCATGGATTGGAGGAGGAAGGAGGGTGAGGAGGAAAGAGTGAGTGACGCGGGGCGTTGCTTCTTCAAAACGAGGACCCAACACTACAAGATGGTTTGGAAAGACCCGCGAGATCTTTCAGGCATCCAGGAGGTCCCCCGGCATTCAACCCATGCGCGGTTGCGGGATGGGCCCAAGGACATTGTATACATCCACACACATATTATCATGCCCAACCACGCGCGCGCTTCGCGCGCGCTTAGGTTCTAGCTAGGATCGTCACCGTCGTCATCATGAACATCACCATCGCCATCACTCCCCCCGCCAGGGCTAATGTACATCGTTTCTGGATGCTTCTGGCCGGAATACGAAAGGAGTTTCTGTAGTTAGAGTCTCTGGGGGAAGTCGCGGGGAAGCTTTTGTTGTATTTGGTGTTGCGTCGCCAGGAGGTCTGGGCTCCCTCCTCCTCGTGTTCCTACCTCCTCTCTGGACGTCCGATGTCGTGATGCTTTCTGTGCGCGGCCCCTGGACCTCTCGACGACTTCCTGGGGATGTGTTTTTTTTTCATCCTGAGTCGTTTTCTGACGGTCCCGGGACCCTGCGAGGGGCCCCGGAGGCCGAAAATTGACCGAAACCGCCGTCGTGATTTTTCCAAGACGTCGGAGGTCCAGGTCGTGCTTCCCGCCTCCCCAGACCTCCGACGTCGTAATTCTTGCGACCTCGGGCCCAGGAATCGATTGGGAAAACGCACATGGGAAGGCAAGAAATGATGGACCCATCATTTCGTACCTGTGCCTTGATCAGTGGGACGGGCTTCGCACCGCCGCACATCACAAGACACGCTCGAGCGAATCCAGCCGTGGCGACGTCGGGGACTGCAGAAGGTCGCAAGGACACGGAATATGAAAGGAAGAGAGAAAGAGAGAGAAAGAGAGGGAGAGAGAGAGAGACAGACAGACAGAGAGCGAAGGAGAGAGAGAGAGAGAGAGAGACAACAAAAAGAGAGAGAGAGAGATGGAGAGAGAGAGAGAGAGAAGAAGACAGAGAGAGAGAGAGATAGAGAGGCAGAGAGAGGAAATGGAGAGGAGGCGAGCTTGAGTCAACGAAAGTCGCAGGGAAGGGGGCAGGGTAAAGAAGGCCAGAGAGCGCTGCAGGATACAAATACTGGAACCCTCTTGGGATTTTTTGGGGGGCCTCGTCCGGCCGCTCGCTGGGAGTTTGACATAGCTTCTTGGGAGCCTCTGAACCTGTCGGGGGCCTCCTGGAAGCAGGTTCGAAGCATTTGGGGGGCCGATTTGGGGCTTCTCGGGGCCTCCTTTGGGCCTCTTGGGGGTCTCCTGGGGCCTCTTGAGGGGCCTCCTGGGGGCCTCCTGGCGGCCTCTTGGGGCGGAAGGCTCGAGCTTGCGGTTCGTGGTCCCCCTCTGGGCCCCCTCTTGGGCCCGTCTTGGGGCCCTCTTGGGCCATCTTGGGCGCCTCTTGGGCCGTCTTGGGGCCCTCTTGGGCTGTCCTGGGGCCCTCTTGGAAGCTTCTTGGGCCGTCTTGGGGCGGTCTTGGGCGCCTCTTGGGCCGTCCTGTAACGTCGGAAAGCCCAAAAGGCAACTTTGTTGAAAATGTACGTTTTACGAAGGGAATGGGCAATTTTTTGCGTCTAGGGGCCCTCTTGGGACGCATGTTGGAGGCTTCTTGGGGCCTCTTGGGGGCGTCCTCGGACGTCTGGAGGCCATCTTCAGCATCTCGGAACCCTCTTGGAGGCCTCTTGGAAGTTTCTTGGGCCGTCTTGGGCGCTTCTGGGGCCCTCTTGTCTGACCGGGGAGGCCTCCGGCAAGCCCCGACGAGCCTCCGGGCCCCCCGGAGCCCACATTTGCGGTCGAGGTCCCGGCCCCAGGCCCCCGGACCCGGTCCCCCGTTATATGTATGTGCCCAGACACACTGCACACATGGCTCAGACTTTTCCTCATCCGAGGGTACGAGAAAAAACCCGAGAGAAAAACAACAGCACCGAAGGTATAACAAACCAGAAAGTATAACAAACACATACCTGTTTATACATTCGGTTTCGTTATACACTCGGTTTTTCCCCAACCATCACGTAGTGTTGGGTCTTCGTTTTGAAGAGACAGCGCCCCGCGTCACACACTCCTTCCTCCTCTCCCTCCTCTCTCCTCCCATGCCTTGCACCCCTTACACGCTTCGTGGCCCCACAGGGAGCCGCACCGAAGGCCCCAGTGGCAGGGTTCGCCTGCGGTTCCACTCTATTTCGGCACTCCGCCCACACGTTTCGTGTCCCCCAACGGGTGCTCCGCCGAAGGCCTCAGTGGCAGGGTTCGCATGCCGTTCCAGCCCCATTTCGACACACCCCTCACACGTTTCGCGGCCCCGCAGAGAGCTCCGCCGAAGGCCCCAATGGCATGGTTCGCATGCGCTTCCACCCCCTGTTTGCACACCCTCACACGTTTCGTGGCCTCTATCGGGGGCTCAACCGCATGCCCTAGTGGCAGAGTTCGCATGAGATTCCACCCTTCATTGTGGCAAACCCCTCACACGTTCCGTTGCCCTGCACGGAGTTCCACATAAGCCAGTGGCAGGGTTCGCATGCGGTTCCAGCCCCATTTCGGTACACCCCTCACACACATTCCGTGGCCGCGTAAGGAGCTCCACCGAAGGCCACAATGGCAAAATTCGCATGCGGTTCCAGCCCCAATCAGGCACACCGCGCACACGCTTCGTGGCCCCATAGGGAACTCCACCGAAGGCCTCAATGGCAGGGATCGCATGTGGTTCCACTTAAATTTCGGCACACCCCTCACACGTTTCGTGGCCCCATACGGGGCTCCGCCGAAGGCTCCAGAAGCAAGGTTCGCATACGGTGCCACCTCGACTTCGGCACAACCCTCATACGTTTCGTGTCCGCATAGGAAGCTCCACCGAGAGCCCCAGTTTCAGGGTTAGCATGCGGTTCCACACCTAATTTCGGCATCCCCTCATACGTGTCCTCCAAAGGCCCCAGTGGCAGGGTTCGCGTACGGTTTCGCCCACATTTCGGCACACTCCTCACACATTTCGTGTCCCTAGAGAGGGAGCTCCACCAAGGCCCCAGTGGCAGGTTTCGCATGCGGTGCTACCCCCACCTCGGCTCATCTCCCCATAGGGAGCTTCACCGAAGACGGTACTCACAACTACGGCACTCACAACTGCACATGATTGGGTCCATCGCCAGGCTAATTACACCCTTGATGCTTCATACCCCCTCTTCCGTCATCTCCTTTCTTTCCTCTCCCTTCCCCGCTCCTCCTCTCCCTCCTCTCTCTATTCCTCCTCCACGCCCCTCCTGCGCCTGCTCGCCATCGCCGTCGTCCTCATCGCTGTCGTCGTCGTCCTCGTCGTCCTCGTCGTCGCCGTCGTCCTCCTTGTTGTCGTTGTCGTCGTCGTCGTCGTCGTCGTCGTCGTCGTCGTCGTCGTCTTCGTCGTCGTCGTCGTCGTCGTCGTCGTCGTCGTCGTCGTCGTCGTCGTCCTCGTCCTCGTCCTCGTCCTCGTCCTCGTTGTCGTCGTCCTCGTCGTTGCCCATTGCCAGCGCCAGGCCGGGCCCCGCTACGGACCTGGACGGTCTCAACTCAGACGGGCTCCAGGCCACAGCACCGCCGCCACGGACTCCAAATGAGTCCCAAAACGATCCACAAAGAGGCCTAAGGCTGGCCCAAGAGGGCCTGGAGAGTCGAAAATCAGAGAAAACCCAAGGCGCAAGACAGGCCCGAGGATTCGAAATTTGCTTGGGGGGGGGGTCAGGGGGGGTGCGCTCGTTCCGGGCGGGTCCCTGGCCATATATATATATATGTATATATATTATATATATATATATATATATATATATATAAATATACACTAGAAACATCGCCCGCGCTTCGCGCGCGGTCAGGTTCTAGCTGGTCGAGTGCTGGCCGCATTGCGACAACACGGCGGTTATGAACAATGAGGTCAACAATCTCTGTTTTCTCCTGCCTCTTCCTCATTCCTCCTCCGCTCTCATCGACCGGTCGACCGGTGATCTGTCGCAAAGCTTCTTGGGGACCTTTTGTCTCCTGGGGCGAAGATCTCGGGTTGGTTCTCGGTTCGCGTTCCCGAAAATGGCCTTCGGCCCATCCCGCCACCGTGCCTGGGTTGTGGGTAAGAGGCCTCTTGGAAATTCGTGTGGAATTCGTGAGAGGCTTCCCGGGGGCCTCTTGAAGGCAGTTTGGGAGGCCTCTTGGGGGCCGTTTTGGATGCTCGTGGGGCGTCTTGTTGGGCCCCTTTGGGGCCTCGTGGGCCCCCTAGGGGGCCTCCAGGGGGCCTCTAGGGCTCTGTTGGGGGCCTCCTGGAAGCCTCTTGGGGCGGAAGGCTCGAATTGTCGGTTCGCGTTCCCCTTCTTGGGGCCGTCTTGGGCCCTCTTGGGCGATCTTGGGCGCCTCGTGGGCCGCCATGGGGCGCTCTTGGGCCGTCTTGGGGCTCTCTTGCGCCGTCGTGGCGCCCTCTTTGGGTGCCTCTTGGGCCGTGCTGAACTGATCTCTGGGGCCTCGTGGGCTGTCTTGGACCGTCGGAAACACGAAACAGCGAGAAGACGAAAAAACATTGAAAGAACAACAGCTTGTTTCGCCTCCTGAGTGCCTCGTGGGAACTCTTTTAAACGCATATTGGCCGTCTTGAAGCCGCCCTTTTGGGCTGTCCTCAAGCCATGCTGAACAAATTTTGAAACGCTCTCGTGCGGTCTTGGGCTCTCTTGGGACGCTCTTGGGCTGTCTTGGCGCCCGCTTGGACGTCTGCCGGCCCCCTTTGACGTTTTTTTTGCGCCCCCCGCCAGGCCCGAAACGGCCGGAAGATAAATCAGTGCACCCTGGGGGGCCTGGGACCCCTCATTCATCATTATACATCTGTATAATATATATATATATATATATATATATATATGTATGTGTATATAGATATATATACAAGGCTACGTACATATATATATATAAATATAAATATGGAGACAGACGGAGAGAGAAAGAGAGAGGGGGGGAAGGAGAGAGAGAGAGAGAGAGACAAAAAAACAGCAAAAAACGTTAGCCTGGCGAAGGACCCAGACATATGCAAGTGTGAACACCGCAGTTATGAATATCGTCTTCGGCGGCGCTCACTATGGGGCCACAAACCGTGTGAGGAGTGTGTCGAAATGTGCCGTGGGATACACAACGCGAGCGACGACGATAGGCTTGAGTACGAGAGACTGAGAGCGGGTGAGTCTGAGTGCGAGTGGGTCTGGTCGTGAATGGGTCTGCGGGCGAGTGCAGCGCCTGTGCGCTGCGACGCTCGTGTCGGCACGCCACTTACGAGGATCGCGCCCGCTTCCTTCCCTTCTTATTCTCCCTATTTGCCCTTGTACGCCAGTGTCCAAGGCTGCAGGCGCAGCGCAGCAAGGAGTCCCCGCGACGCGCGCCGGTCGCCCCGAATGGGGTCCCAGCGACGCGCGCGGGGCGTCCGCTGCGCGGAGCGGGGCCCCCGGGACCGTCAGAACTCAATCGAGGACGAAAAACCAGCCCTAGGGAAGCTGTCAGGACCACCGGAGACCCCTCATTAAAAGAATCACGACGTCGGATCCCTGGGGCCTTCGGTGGGGCTCCCTGTAAGGCTATGGGGCCACAAAGCGTGTGAGGGGTATGCCGAAATGGGTGTGGCGGACGCAGGCGGCCACACCCACTGGGACCTTCGGTGGAGCTCCCTATGGTGCCACGAAGCGTGTGAGGGGTGTGCCGAAATGGATGTGGCGGCCCGTTTTCGGTCTCCAGGGGCGGGGGGGCAGGCCCTCCATGGGCCCAAGGACCGTAAGAATTCTACCAAGAACTCGGCCCAGGCCACGAAACGCATGAGAGGTGTGCCGCCTTAGGAGTGGGGGACGCATGCGAACGGTACCATTGGGGCCCTGAGTGGAGCTCTCTTATGGAGCCACGAAACGTGTGAGTGGGGGTGCCGAACTGGGCGTGGGGGACGCATGCGAGCGGCACCATTGGGGCCTTGGGTGGAGCTCGCCACGAAACGGAGCTCCCTATGCGGCCACGAAACGTGTGAGGGGTGTGCCGAAATTGGTGTGGGGGACGCATGCGAACGGCGCCATTGGGGCCTTGGGTGGAGCTCCCTGTGGTGCTGACACGAGTGGCAATGATGTTGTTGATGGCGGTAGTAATGAAGACGACGATTGTGATGATGATGGCGATGATGGTGATCATGGTTCTGATGATGAGGGTGATGATGCTGATGATCACGGCGATGACGCGGATTATGATGGGAGGGGGAGGAGGAGGAGGAGGAAGAGGAGGAGGATGATGATGAGGAGGAGGATACGCTGACAACGATCATGATGACGATGATGACGATGACGACGATTATGACGGCGATGATGATGCTGATGATGTTGATGATGTTGATGATGATGATGGTGATGATGATGATGATGATGGTGATGCTGATGTTGATGATGAGGCAGACTATGCTGATGATGACGCCGATGATAAGGATGATGACGCTGCTGATGATGAGGAGGAGGATAATGCTGATGCTGATGCCGATGATGATGGTGATGCAGATAGTGAACATGATGATGAGGCTGATGATGATGCTGATGATGATTATGATGTTGATGATGTTGATGATGTTGATGATGTTGATGATGATGATGATAATGATGATGATGATGATGATGATGATGATGCTGATGATGATGGTGGCGGTGGTGCTGCTGATGCTGATGATGTGATGTTTGTGATGGTGATGGTGATGGTGATGATGATGCTGCTGATGATGAGGAGGATGAGGATGGGGATGCCCACGATGATGCGAGGAGGGAGGAGGGGGAGGAGGAAGGTGAGGGAACGCGGGGGGCTGTCTCTTCGAAGCGAAGACCCCTTCTAGGATGAACGGGACAAGAAGGAGAGAGGGAGTGGAGTGGACGCCGTCACGAGGCCACACCAGGAGGCAAGGGAGCGACAGAGAGAGAGAGAGAGAGGGAGAACAGAGAGAGAGAGAGAGAGCGAGAGCAGAGAGAGAGAGAGAGAGAGCAGGGAGAAAGAGAAAGAGAGAGAGAGAGAGAGAGCAGAGAAAGAGAGAGAAAGACAGAGAGAGAGAGAGAGCAGAGAGATAGAGAGAAAGAGAGAGAGAGAGAGAAAGAGAGAGAAAGAGAGAGAGAAATAAAAAATATAGAGAGAGAGAGCAGAGAGAGAGAGAGAGAGAGAGAGAACAGAGAGAGAAAGAGAGAGAGAGAGAGAGAAGGCGGGAGAGCGGGAGAGAGAAAGACGGCCTGGAGCCGAGCGAAGGGCGTCCACGGCGGCAGACCTCCCAGGAGCGGGAGAGCCGCACCTCCGAGGTCGCGGAGAGGAGCGGCGGCGGGCCGACCCCGCTCTCGGCGCCCGCGGCCCCCCCCCCCGTCAGCCACGCACGGCCTCCGCGCTGGCGACGGACGTGCGGCCGTTGGCCGAGCACACCACCTTCCTGTCGGGTGATGCTCCAGGGCAGGTTTTCAATACTCAGGATTTCGAATCCGTTGGACTTGTGATGCATGATTAAGTTACGAATAAGTCATTGCGAGAGCTCATCGTTGTTCTGAATGCTCGATCCCTGCATCTGTAATACATGATCCGCCCGCGGAGCATGCATTAAAAACGGCACTGTAGAGCGCACCCTGGCCCAGGGTGCTCCCAGGATTTCAAAAGAAGCCCCCCCACGGCCTCCAGACCACACCTCCGCGAGGCCCAGGCGGCCCCAGGGGTTCCAGAATTGAACACAGAGCCGGGGGCATCTCGGGCCAGGGGCACCTTTGGCAACCCCCGGTCCTGCAGCAGAGGGGGCAGCACTGGCCATTGCCACGGGCGCCGGTGCTGGACTCCACCAGCCAGCGCGCCGTGCAGAGGGGGTGGAAGGCGTGTCCGCCGCCGTGCTGCGGCTGGTTTGTTGGTCGAATCGTTCCACAAAGTTGTTATGTTTTCTTGTTGCGGGTCAAGAGTTGCGCCCGCCCCCTCCCCCCCCCCAGCGCACAGAGGCCAATAGGCGCTAGCTTTCGCCCGCCCGGCTCGGCCCCTGCCAGTCACCGGCACCTGCAGCGCGGAGGCGGCGGTGCGCGGAAGCGCAACTGGATGTACACGAGAACTGCACCATTGCCTCGCCTGGGCCGACGCTGTCCATGCAGATTGCGCACTGGTCGACGTTGCAGTCGCCGGCGGCTACAGTCGGTAAGCTCGCGAACGGACCGGGGTCGCGCGAGCCCACCTGCTGAAGCCTGATCATGAAATTGCTCGTCACGCTGGCGCCCCGCTGCGTCTGCAAACTCTTGCCGATGGCGGCGACGTCGGAGAACCAGTTCGGCCCGGTGCCCTTTGGCGGGCAGCTGCAGACCTTCAACGTGAGCACGCCGGGCATCTGCAACTTCTCCACGATGGCCCAATAACCCGCGACGCCGTTCACCTCCGTGATACGAACCCCTGGGTAAAGGCGCAACATCTTGTTGGCTTGGTTCCAGCCGCCAATCAAGCCGTCTTCATGGATGTGGCCCGCCGCCCCCTTTGCGGGCTCACTGGGCTGTGATGTCCACAAACTTTTGGCAAATTAGCAACGCATCTTTTGCACGGCAGCTGCGTATCACTATGTGCACACGCCTCAGCAACTTAGCAACAATTACTGCAGCAGAACCCTGTATATCACCTCATGCCCTCCTAATGGAAGTGGCTCGCTGAATGGATGAAAACGTGCCTATTACCTCCCAGGGCCCGAACATACTCTGTAAGCGTCCCCAGGTCAAATCCTCTCATTTTCCGTATGAAGCGGTAACAGACGGATCACTCCAGCGACCCCTAAGACACTGCCATCACCTCCTGCGGGTATCCCTCACATGCAGCCTTGGGCCAAGTCCCACCAGACCTCTGGGCATGGGTGGTTTCCAGTATTTGAGCTAAAAAACCTTTGCCCTTGGGGAACTGAATATCACTACCCCGTATGAATAAGCACCCCCTCCCCCACTCGACTCGGCCCTGAACAAAAACCATGAGAGCGCCCACCCATCATCCGTGTCAGCGGCACAACATAGAGAGCAGGCGGCGCCAAACTTTGGACCATGAGCACGTGGCAAGCTGCCCCAAATCCTGGCGTCTCTGAGGATCAACAATTGTGGCAAGCTGCCCGCAAATCCTCCTCACATTGTTTGTGCAGGGGCTGGGAGAGCACGCGGCCCGGTCGGCTCGCCGGACTTCTGCCAGGCGTTCCGCCGCGCAAGCGTTGGCACAACAACAGGGGGATGGCGGTGGTTCGCCGAAGACGTCTGCGATAGATGACTGCGCCTGTGGCCGTGCTCCCGAGCTCCATCTCCAGATCATCGCCCTCTCGCTTGTGCAGCGTCACGCTCCACTCGTGCCCGCTTTCCTTTTGGCAGGCAGCGCTGCAGCCCATGTCGGCTCTCGCAGCTTTGCGGCGCGCACTGGAAACTATCAACGCGTGGCATGGTCCTTGAACACAAACTATTGGAACTAGTGACTTCTGCACGAAGGTGAAGCTTTTTTGTGTTTCTTTGAACTGGCTGGGCGTGTGCCCTGACATGTTGCAGTAGATACTGCATTATCCTAACATCGGTTCATGCAGTTTCCAACGGGACCGATGCGCTTCTTGCTGTACTCTCGGGTATGCCTGTGTGCTCCTGGGTGTTCGTATTCATGTGCGCTCGTGCGACTGTGCATGTCTACGTCTGCCTGAGCGTTCCTGTAACGAGGCTCGGCTGTGTCCGCCACCATGCCGCTGGGCACGGAGTGGGCGTCCTCAGGTCCTCTGCCTCAGTCCCCTGAGCCTCAGTCCTCAGTCCTGACAAATTTCGTAGGGGCCCGGGCTCAAAATTACCAAATCTCTCGGGTTTTCCCGCCTGCCCTCAGGGGCTTGGCGAGGTCTTGTCGCGTGAATTTCTTGGGCCCAAGAGGGCCCCCGAGACGGGCCCACAGGGGCCCGAGAGGCCTCCAAGACGGCCGACGACGGCCTTGAGTCGCCGAGAGATCGGCCCAAAACGCCCAAGATGGCCCAAGAAGCCTCCAAGACGCCACAAGAGGCCTCCAAGAGGCCTCCCAAGAGGGCGTCCAAGATGCCAGCATCAGTGATCCGGTTGTTGGATGCTTCTGGCGTTTTTGCCTCTTCGGCTCCCCGACGCTCCCAGGCGGCCCTCGAGGCACCCAAGACCGCCCCGAGACGGCCCCGAGAGGGCCTCCAGAAGGGCCCCCCAAGGGCCCCAGGGCAGCCCAAGAGGCGCCCCCGTCGGCCCGCGACCGGCCCCAGAGAGGGACCCCAAAGAGGGAGCACGATCCAACAATCCGAGCCTTCCGCCCCGAGAGGCCCCCGGGAGCCCCCCAAGAGGCGCCCGGGAGGCCCCAAGCGGCCCCCAAGAGGTCCAAAAGAGGCCCCAAGAGTCCCCCAGACTGCCCCCAAGAAGCGTCCACACTGCCTCCAAGAGGCCCCCGAGAAGCCTCCCACGAGACTCCAGCGAACATCCAATAGGCCTCATACCCACAACCCAGGCACGGTGGCGGGATAGGCCGAAGGCCATTATCCGCCGCCCCCCTTTGGGTGCCCGGCATGCCAAATGATATGGCTTTTGGTTTTGTTTTTTTTCCAAAAGAACTCCCCCTGGGGCTTCGGCCCGTCCCGCCGGGGTCCCGGGAGATTGCCGAAAACCCGGTTGCAAAGGTTTTTCCTGCTCCAGACGGCTCCAAGACGGCCCAAGATGGTCTCCAAGATGGTCTCCAAGATGCATCCAAGACGGCCAAGATGGCTTCCAAGACGGCTCAGATGGCTCCAAGATGCCTCCAAGACGAGCCAAGCTGCACTCAACACGGCCTAAGATAGCATTGCCCCAGACGGCCCAAGAGGCCTCCAATACGGCCCAAGAGGCCTCCAAGAGGTCCTCCAGGAAAGCCCGAAGAGGCCCAAATCATTCATGTTCCTTCGTTTTTTATAATGATTTGGGCATGTGGGCCTTTTCGACTTCCCGACGGCCCAAGACGGCCCAAGAGGCCCCCAAGATCGCCCCAAGATCGTTCCAGAGGCCTCCAAGACGCCCAAGATGGCTTCCCAGACGGCGCAAGATGGCCTCCAAGATGCCTCCAAGACGCCCAAGGTGGCCTCCAAGACGGCCAAGATGGCCCAAGATGGCCTAAGATGGCCTCCAAGATGCCTCCAAAGCGACCAAGATGGCCTCCAAGACGGCTGAGATGGCCCCAAGATGCCTCCAAGACGGCCCAAAATGAACTCAAGACGTCGATAGCATGGGGCCAAGAGTCCTCCAAGAGGCCTCCAAGATGGCCCAAGAGGCGTCCAAGTGGTCCTCCAGGAAGGCCCGACGAGACCAGAATCCTTGATTTTTCGAAGGATTTTGAATGATTCTGGCATTTGCGCCTTTTCGGCTTTCCGAGCTTTCCGACGGCCCGTGACGGCCCCAGAGGCCCCCAAGGTCGCCCCAAGATCGCCCAAGAGGCCTCCAAGATGGCCCCATGGCGGCCCAAGAGGCCCCCAAGACAGCCCCAAGAGGGCGCCAAGACGGCCCAAGAGGCCTCGAAGACGCCAAAGATTGCCTCTAAGACGGCCCTGGAGCACTCCAAGAGGGCCCCAAGTCGGCCCAGAAAGGCCCCCGAAACGGCTTCCGACGGCGTCAGACGGGCCAGGAGCCCACCACGATGGCCGAAGGTGGCTCGCAGCTGGCCCAAGACGGCCCAAGAGTCCTCCAAGAGGGCCTCCAAGAAGGCCAGAAAAAAGGCCAAAAAGAGTGATTCCCCGTAAGGTTTTGAAGGATTTTGACATTTGCTTCGTTTCGGCCTTCCGACGGCCCGATACGGCCCAAGAGCTCCCAAAGATCGCCCAAGGATCGCCCAGGAGGCCTCCAGAATGGCCCCAGAACGGCCCCAGAGGCGCCCAAGACTGCCCCAAGAGGCCCCCAAGACGGCCCAAGAGGCCTCCAAGACGCTCAAGATGCCCTCCAAGACGGCCCACGAGCCCTCCAAGACGTCCTCCAAGAAGGCCCGAAAGGGTCAAAATGGCCTCCAGGCGGCCAAGGTGACCTTCAAGATGCCCACGTGTTCCCCGAAGGCTTTCCAAACCGATTCGGGGAACACATGGTCCGATAGCTTGGCAGGTCTGGCCTCAACGTTCGGCCACATCGGCGCTTCCACAAAGGCAGGGGGCGGCGGTGATTCGCCGTAGGCGTCTTCGGTATAGTTGCCAGTAAGAGTCTGTGCGTTTTCTTCAAGAGTTCGGTGGACGGATGCGCGAGAGACAAGAACGGCGGCGTTCCCCGGCGAACTGTCGTATTGGGCAGAACGTGGGCCGAGAGCAACATATTCGGGAGCACGTGTATCCAGCTCACGCCCAGGCCAGCCTCGTCCGGATTCCTGGCACGGGGCCCTTCGCTCCTCGGCCTGGCTCAGGAAACAAAGACCTGGCAGATGAGCTGGACGTCGACGCCGAGCCCTTCCGTGGAGCCCGTCCAGGGTGCCTCCGCTGGATCGCCTCCTCTTCGTCACACTCGCTGAGGCGGCGCGCTGGGCCTCCGTGCGAGGAGAGGGGGGCGGCGAGGGTGCCAAAACGTCACGGCCATGTTCTCCCCTTCCTCTGGGCCTCGTGAGGGGTGCTCTGGAGGCCACCTGGGCTTCCCTGCGACACTTCGGGTAACCCTGGGCTACTAGTTACAGAACCAGCCCAGGCTCCGCCTGGTCCTTTGGTGATTCATACTGACCGAACGAATCGCACAGCTTCGCTGGCGATGAACCATTCAAGTGTCTGACCTATCCGCTTCCGACGGTAGGGTACTGGCCTACCGTGGCAGTGACGGGCAACGGAGAATTGGGGCTCGATGCCGGGGCCACCCCTGGGAACACCCGACCCTCCGGGCCGTCCCCCAGACGGCCAGCGAGACGCACCGCGGCCCGCGAGACGGCAGCAGTCGGGCCCCAGGCGGCCGCAGGCATCCTCTGCCGGCACGGAAGAGGACACCTTGACAAGTATGCTACGGGCGATGCCCAGGGCTATGGCGGCAAACCCGCCGGGGACCGTTCCGAAGTTCGAGCGCGGTGGCATGGCGGAGAGAACCTGGACCACCTGACCTCGCGCACCGCGCCCCGCGACTGCCTCCGCGCCCCCGCGCCGCCACCCTGCCCTGAGCGCGACACGCGAAGCGTGGCCGCCGTCGCGCACCTGGGGGCGACCTGCCGGCGAGCGCAGCAGAGAGGAGGAGGAGGAGTTGCAGAAGCAGGAGCAGGAGCAGGAGGAGGAGGGAGAGGGGGAGGGGAGGACGAGCAGGAGGAGGAGGAGGATGGCAAGCTAGGTGCGCTCGCGTCATATCTGACGTCCTACCCCTCTCTCCCATCCCTTACCATGGCGCTGATTTTCTCTATCCGCGGACGCGTGTCGTAGCGGACCTGTGGCTCCGCGCGCGCGTGCGTAGTGGGTGGTGGTGCGCGTGCGTGCGTGCGTGCGTGGTTGTGGTGGTTGCGGTGGTTGTGGTGGTGGTGGTGGTGGTGGTGGTGGTGGTCCTGGTGGTGGTGGTGGTGCTCGTGGTGGTGGTGGTGGTGGTGGTGGTGGTGGTGGTGGTGGTGGTGTGTGTGTGTGTGCGTGTGTGCGCGTGTGCTGTGGCATGGCACGGGAAATGACGCCAGCGCTGCAGCGGGAGCACGAGTCGAAACGGGCGGAAGCGCGGAAATGAGGCCAGCGCTGCAGCGGGAGCACGATTCGGAACGAGCGGAAGCACGGAAATGAGGCCAGCGCTGCAGCGGGAGCACGATTCGAAACGAGCGGGGCCCGAAAATGAGGCCGGCGCCTCAGCGAGAGCAGCATTTTGAAAACAAATGCAGGCGAAAACCCAACTCCCGGGAATCCTGTGTAAAAAAGCAGGACGCGGGGGGGGTCGGCTACTCCCAGCACGCCATCAGGGGAAGAGGGAGAGTAGTATTCATATTGAGTAATTGTGGAGGAGGAGGAGAAGGAGGAGGAGCGGTAGGAGGAGGAGTCCGGCGGCCGCGGGGGCCGCTCTCCTCGCCCTGCCAGCCGGTCCGCCGCGAGGCCCCTGGCCCGGTGCTGACCGAGGGGCGCGCGCGAAGCGGAGGAGCGCGGCGCAGAGCCGGCGGCGCCGAAGAAGGGGGGGCGCACGCACGCACGCACAAGCCATACGCCGTCCGGCGCGTGGGCGGGAAAACAAGCTCAGCACAGCCTGTACTGTAAGGGAGAGGAGGAGGAAGAGGAGGAAGAGGAGGAGACAGAAAGGCGAGGGGGAGTGGGCCTCTGAGAAGGCGCGGAGGGGGGGCTTCTTAGAAGGCCAAGGGGCCTTCGCAGGGGGCACCGGAGGCTTCCAACTGGGGGCGCGAACTTGCCCAGGGGCCAACCCAGACCCGGGCAGGTGCCCTGTCGCAAAGCCCGGGAGGCCGCTTCGTGGCTCGCAACCCCAGGGTCAGTGGAGGACGGAAGAGGGGGACGCGCCCTGCTTAAGCAAAGGGCTGGGGCAGTCTCTGCCCCAGTGGACCCCCAGATCGCGGCCACACAAATTGGCAACGAGAAGGGAGCAAGTCAACGCGCGATGACAGATAGGTCGACCACGCCAACACGTGTTGACGCGCGCAGGGCGCACGCCTACGCGTGTCGACAACGAGGGGCTCGAAGGGGGGGAGGTCTCGAAGGGCCCTGGAAGGGGACGACCACTAGGGAAGTTGACGCCCCAACCCTTTGTTTCAGCAACGCGGCCCCCACGTGGCTCCCAGGTCTGCCCGAGGGGATCGGCGGAGCCCCGCCAGCACTGGCCCCCGCTCAGCGAGCCCTGATCTAGGAAGGCCTCTCAGAAGCCGGGCGGGCGGGGGAGGAGGAGGAGGAGGAGGAGGAGGAGGAGGAGGAGGAGGAGGAGGAGGAGGAGGAGGAGGAGGAGGAGGAGAGGAGAAGACGACGAGGAGGAGGAGGAGGAGGAGGAGGAAGGAGGAGGAGGAGAAGGAGGAGGAGGGGAGGAGGAGGAGGAGAGAAGGAGGAGGAGGAGGAGGAGAAGAGGACGAGGAGGAGGAGGAGGAGGAGGGACGAGGAGGAGGAGGAGGAGGAGGGGAGGAGGGAGGAGGAGGAGGAGGAGGAGGAGGAGGAGGGAGGAGAGGAGGAGGAGGGAGTAGGAGGGGAGGAGGAGAGGAGGAGGAGGGGGAGGAGGAGGAGGAGGAGGAGGAGGACGAGGAGGAGGATGAGGAGGAGGGAGGGAGGAGGAGGAGGAGGAGGAGGAGGGGGCCCCCTGCCTTCTGGAGGCCCCGCCGCCCTCTCAGAAGCCCACCCCCTTCGCGCCACCACCGTCTGGGCGCCGCCAACCGAGGGTCAAGTCGGGCGTGTCCCCCTACAGGGGACTTAAACATACTCAAAAATGCCAACAAAAATAATGCCACCCCACGAGGATCGTGCCCTCCGAGGGGGGGGCTGCCGACGACTACCCCCCCTCCCGCCCCAATGGGCCCCCAAGAGCCCCCCAAGAGGCCCCAAGGGAGCCCAATACGCCGTCAAGGAGCCCCAAGACGCTCCCAAGAAGCCCCCAAGAAGCCCCCAAGACGAGCCCAAGCGGCCAAATAGCGCCCCAGGGCCGGCGGAATGAGCGAAGCGATTACTATTCCCAAATAGTAAACAAATCGTCCGAGACTATGTTTTGACTATTTCTGAGCATTCTTCCTGTAGAGGGACACGCCCGACTTAAACCGAGGGCGGCGGGGAAGGGAGTCGGCGACTCTGAAGGGTGTGGTTTGCATCCCGCACCCTGGGGGGCTGGCGTGGACCTCGACGGAGCTCTCCCCGCGCCCCGACGAGGGCAAGGCTGCGCCCCCCCCCCCAGCCCCAACAGAGCGAACCACACCCTCGGCCTCGGCAGCGGACGGACGCGCGGTCCGGGGCGCCGGGCGCGCGGAGGCGCCGCGCTCGGGCCGAGGACATGGGGGCACGGCGAAGGGGAGAGGCCCCCCCCCCCCTCCCCGAACCCGGCCGTTTTTCTGCGTTCCCAGACGTGCCCAGCACTGACCACCGTGCAGTGTTTGCGTTCCGTCGCGCTTGCATTTGCGATGTTGGCTTCTTACTTTTCCCATGGCCTTCGTACTGTCGTGTGGTATGTTTGCCGAGGCGCGGCTTCTCCAGTCCAGTCCAGTCCAGTCCAGTCCAGTCCAGTCCAGTCCAGATGTGCCACGTCGTGATCTTCACAGCGCGGACATTGGAGGTCGATACCTATACGGCCACCCTTCGGGTGATACGGAGGTTTTGGGGGGAGGAGGAACAAACGTCTCATTCAATCCATCTCACATCGATCAAGCTGTCGATCTCACAACTGATCTCACTGTCGATCCCAGAGTCGATCTCACTACCGATCTCACAACAGATCTCACTATCGGTCACACAACCGGTCTCACTATCGAGCTGACAATCGAACTCACGATCCATCTCACAAACGATCTCACGATCGATCTCACAACCGATCTCTCCATCGATCTCTGACGCGATCTCACCATCGATCTGACAATCGAATTCACTATCGATCTCACGTTCGAACGTACTATCGAGCACACAACATGTCTCACGATCGGTCTCACTAATGATCTCATAGTCGATCTCACCATCGATCTCACTATCGGTCTCACACTTTGGGCCATTATCAATCTCACTATCGATCACAGTATCGATCTCACTGTCGATCCCACTGTAGATATTTCGGGTGATCTCACCATTGATCTCACAAGAGATCTCACTATCGACCTCGCAACAGTTCGCACTATCAATCTCACAATAGACTTCACTATCGATCTTACAATCGATCTCACTATCGATCTCACTATCGATCTCACATCAGATCTCATTATTGATGTCACAATCGATACCACCTTTGACTTGACAATCGAACTCACTTTCGATCTCACTAGCAATCTCACTATCAATATTACTATCGATCTCACTATGGACTTGGCAATCGAATTCACTATCGATCTCACAATCGATCCCCTTTTCGATCTTCCAATCGCTCTTACCATCGATCTGAGCGAAAAAACATATCTATCGTCGATCTCACAATCGGGCTGTACAATCGATCGCACAGCAGTTCCCACTACCTGTCGCACTATCGATCTCACAATCGATCTTATCATCGATCTCACTATCGGTTGTACAATCCAATCTTAATATCGATATCATAATCGATCTCAATGTCGATTATATGATCAATCTCACGAGCGATCTTGTTATAGATCTTGCCACAGGACTCACGGCCGATCTCACAACAGATCTCACGATCGATCTCACAACATGTCTCACGATCGATCTCGCAACAGATCTCACTATCGATCTCACCGCCGCGCCACCGACGGGACACCCCCCGCCACCGACGGGACACCCTGCGCCACCGACGGGACACCGACGGGACACCGACGGGACACCGACGGGACACCGACGCGCCATCGACGGGACACCCCCGGCCACCGCGCGCCGGGGGGGAGGCGGACAACCGGCTCCAAAGCCCCTAGCCACGGCGGCATCGTTCCTCCCGCGCGCCCACGCAGCTTCGCCTCGGCCGCACGCACGACACGAGCACGAAACCGAAACCGATTTCCGGTGGGGGCCTCTCCGTTCCACTGCGATCTCACCCCCTCACCTCCGACCCTTTCTCTGGGACAAATTCTTCCTCCTGGGCTGTGTTTTGACAGTCTGGCGGGGCCTGGTGACGGCCCCGCCGGACCGGGAAAGGCCCAAAACCTCCCAGCGCGCTTGTGTTTCACGACGCTAGCATGTCTGAGCTGAGGGCGAGCGGCAGGGGGCAGGGGGCGAGGGGCGCGCCGCATCGCCGATGTGTCAGCACTGCATCGCCGATGCATCGGCGCCATCGGCGTGAAGCAAATCAGGCCACACATCGAGCAGCGTCGCCGATGCATCGGCGATGCGGAACGATCCACCGACCCCATCTCGAACCCCATCTGGGAGGCCTAGATCGCCGTCAGGGCCGGGCTGGACAGGCCGCCAGAGTGGCTGCGGACAGGAGGGCGAGAGACGAGGGACGAGGTCAGGAGGGACGAGGGGGAGGAGGAGGAGGAGGAGGAGGAGGAGGAGGAGGAGGAGGAGCAGGAGGAGGAGGAGGAGGAGGAGGAGGAGAGGAGGAGGAGGAGGAGGTGGAGGAGGAGAGGAGGAGGAGGAGGAGGAGGAGGAGGAGGAGGAGGAGGAGGAGGCGAAGGAGGCGAAGGAGGAGGGATGGGAAAGGAGAGACGAGCGAACGGGAGGAGGTGGGGGAGGGGCAGGGGGCGAGCGGCGCGGCCGAGGCACCGGCCACCCTGCGCCGCCGCGCGCGCCCGGAGGCCAGCCCAGGCGGGCAGGGGGGGGCACAGGCGCGGGAGGAGCGGCGGGCTGCCGCGGGCCCCCGGCGTCGCTCGGGCGGCCAAGAGGGGCCCCTCGAGGGCCCCTTGCGAAGGGGGGGCCGACTGCAGATGCGATGGGCTCCCAGATCCGCTGTCCCGCCGAATCTTGTACAGGAAACGCGCCGCAGGCTCGTGGATCTACGGGGCATGCTGCGTACCTGTTCTTCGGTTCGGCGGGGGAAGCAACTGTGGGGGCACATCAGTTCTGTGGCTGATCCCCTACTCGACCCCTCAGGGCACTTCTCTCCACGCCCCACTCAGGCCACCCCCCGCTACCACGCGCCCGAGCCGCGGGCAGAATCACGGCGGCCACGTTCCCAGGAGCTGGGCCTGGGGACACCAGCCCTGCGATCCAACGTTGCGAGAAACTGCCACGCTGCAAAACATCACGATTGGCGCCTGGGGCCCCGGCCTCCCGCGCCGTTCTCGTCCGGCCGCATCGATCCGTGAGGGCCCTGGGGCCCGCAGCCCTGCGAGGTCGCCCGTTGTGACAACATGGCGGCGCCAGGATCTCGGGGAGGCTCGGGGCTCGGGGCCAGCCCCGGAAGCGACCCGCAACGAGTCGGGGCTCTTCTGACCCGGGCCAAATCCAGACCCGGGTCAGCAGGAAACCAAAAACTGCAATGCCGGAGACGTAAAAACTGCAACGCGGGTCTTCGCAAACCTGGGTCAGCCAACATGTTCGGCCGCCTCGCGGCCACGAGCGGCTCGCTAACCCGGGCCAGCCAGAGTGGATCTTCGCAGGACCCTGGCTGACCCCCGTTTGCATTGACCCCCGTCTCTTGAGCCCCGAACGAGACGTCGGTCGACGGCCCCGGGGACCCGCGGCTGGAACGACCCCGCCACCTCGGAGATCCTGGACATGCCTGCAGGAGCAGTACAACTCCGTCTCCTTCTCCAACCTCCCAGGGCTCGAGCTAAACAGTGCATTTCGTTCTCGATGTGTTTTCTTTATCCCTCCTTCTATCTTCGTTTCACCTCTGCTGCAAAACGACATGAACATGAAAACGAAAACGGTCCACGAAATTGCCAAAACACCGTTTAGCTCGAGCCCTGCCCTGGAGGCCTCGAGAGGCATAATAGCCGAAAGCACCCAACGAAAACCTCTGCCCTCGATCCTCGACTCCGCCAGCTTTGCCCTCCTCGCTTCGCCACCCTCCTGGATGGAGAGGATGGACTGCTCTTGCGGGCCGGCTCTGGGATGCCAGGGGTGGCGGCGGCGGGCGATGTGCGCGCCCGTCATGGCTCGGGGTTATCTGTCGAGCAGCCCCGCCGGCAGAATGCTCTTGATGGCACCTCGGGGCGGCAGGGGGAGTGGGGAGGGAGGAGGAGCGGGTGGAGGAGGAAGGAAGAATCTTCTGTCAGGGCTATCTTTCGAGCAGCCCCGCCGGCATAATGCTCTTGATGGCACCTCGGGGCGGCAAGGGGAGTGGGGAAGGAGGAGGAGGAGGAGGAGGAGAAGCAGGTGGCCTAGATCGCCGTCTGGGCCGGGCTGGACAGGCAGCCAGAGTGGCTGCGGACGGGAGGGCGAGGGACGAGGGGCGAGGTGAGGAGGGACGAGGAGGAGAAGCAGGTGGAGGAAGGAGAAGTCTTCCGTCAGATCTCTTCGTGCCTCCGGGGGCCTCTGGGGTGGCAGGGGGGGGAGGAGGGAGGAGGGAGGAGGGAGGAGGAGGAGGAGGAGGAGGAGGAGGAGGAGGAGGGAGGAGGAGGAGGAGGAGGAGGAGGAGGAGGAGGAGGAGGAAGGAGGAGGAGGAGGAGGAGGAGGAGGAGGAGGAGGAGGAGGAGGGGGCAGGGGGGGGAGGGTGATGCAGCCGGCGCGCTGCCATCAGGAACGCCACCTGCGGGTCCAAGGGCCTTGTTGGGCCACGGCGAGCCTCGGCCACGGAGAGGTGTTCCCCGCATTGGGGCCAGAATAGCGGGGAGAGCAACGGGGGACAGAGCGGGGAAGTGAGGGGCAGCGGTATGAGGCGAGGGTGACATGGAGGAGAGGGAGGTGAAGGCGAGAGGGAGGAGACGAATGGAGAACAGAAGAGACGAGTGAAGGCGAGAGGGATGTATGAGGCGATGGTGACATGGAGGAGACGAGTGGGGCAGCGGTGTGAGGCGAGGGTGACATGGAGGAGAGGGAGGTGAAAAGGCGAGAGGGAGGAGACGAGTGGAGAACAGGAGAGGTGGGGTCTAGGAAGGAATTGCGTCTGCCTTTCCTTCCGGTGCTGGCCGATCCCACCATCGCTTCCCACCATCGCGCGTCCAGATGCAAATCAGACCCCAAGCTGGAAGAGAGAGGAAGAGGATATTACCGCTTCTACCTGTACGACCACCCTTCGGGTGATAAGGAGGTTCAGGGGGGGGAGGAACCAACGTCTCACACGGTCGGTCTCACTATCGATCTCACTATCGATCTCACGATCGATCTCACTATCGGTCTCGCTCGATCAAATCTCACTCGATGGATCTCACAATCGAACTCACTCGATCTATTCCATTCGATCGATCTCACAATCGATTTGACTATCGATCTCACAATCGATCTCACAATCGATCTCACTATCAATATCACAATCGATTTCACATTCGGTCTCATTATCCATCTCGAGATCGATCTCACAATCGACCTCATAATCAACGTCTTCATCATCAACATCATCGTCATCAACGTCATCAACATCATCATCATCGAGACACCATCATCATCATCATCACCTCACCACCGTCATCATCAACATCATCACGATTATCACCATCATCATCAGCATCATCATCGGGACATCATCATCGTCACCATCATCATCAACACTATCATCACCGGGACACCACCATCATCATCGGAAGACCACCATCATCATCATCTCATCATCATCATCTCATCATCATCGTGAACAACATCATCAACATCATCATGATCCGGACACCGTCATCATCATCAGCAACAACATCATACTTATCAACATCATGGTCATCATCGGGACACCATCATCATCATCGTCACCGTCAGCATCATCACCATGCTTATCATCGGGACACCATCTCCATTATCTACATCATCATCATTACCATCATCGGGCCACCATCATCGACAGCATCATCCCCACCTCATCATTATCCTCATCATCATCGGGACACCATCATTACCACCATCATCATCATCATCACCCACATCATCATCTACCTCATCATCATCATCACCATCATCATCATCATCGTGAGGGCACCATCATCATCATATCATCGTCATCAACATCATCATGATCATCAACATCATCATCATCGGGACACCATCATCATCAGCAGCAACATCATCATCATCCTCATCCTCATCATCATCATCAACACAAGCATCACCATCGTCATCAACATCGTCAACATCATCATCATCCTCATCATCATCATCATCATCATCATCGGGACACCATCATCATGACCACCATCACCACCATCATCATCATCATAATCATCGTTACCATCGTCGATATCATCATCATCATGATTATTATTAGCATCATCATTATCACCATCATCAACATCATCATCATCATCATCATTATCATCATCATCATCATCATCATCATCATCATCGGGGCACCGACGGGACACCGGCGGGACACCGGCGGGACACCGCGCGCCACCGGCCCCCGGACAAGAAACATTTGGTCCGGCCGAGCCTCAGCCGGAAGCGGGACACCGGCGGGACAGCGCGCGCCACCGGCCCCCGGACAGGAAACATTCGGTCCGGCCGCGCCTCAGCCGGAGGAGACTTTCTTCTCGCCCGCCCACGCCGCTTCGCCTCGCCCGCACGCACAACACGCACGAACACGAAACCGAAACCGATTTCCCGGCAGGGGGGCTCTCCGTTCCACTTCGACCTCACCCCCTCACCTCCGATCCTTCTTTCTCTCGCCAGTGACTGTTACTGATCTCCTTCCTCGTCTCCCTTCCCGTTCCCCTGCCACTTCTGCTCCTCCTGGCCCTTCCTCTTTCCGATTCTCCCCGCCCTTCCCCTTCCCCTTCCCCTCCCCTCTGCCCCTCCCCCTCTACATCGATATGGAAAGAGGGTGCGGGGAGGCAACGCCGAGGCGGCCGAGGCCGATCGGAAACCCGAGCTCCCCGAGGACGGCACTGAACGCCGCTCTGGGGATCGCCACCATCGGGCACTTGGACTGCCTGGCAGGTGCGGCCGCGGCACAACCCGCCGACCGGATGGACAGCAAGCCGTGCCGACGGGGACGGAGAACAGGCCGCATGATTTCCGTGCTGGCGTCTCTCCGTGGCTTGGGCCGCCAGGGCCGGCTGTCGGGCCCGGGGGCCATCACGCGTGGCTCGGGGGCGAGAACTTGTACCCCCATGGGGGCGCGGTCGGGAGGGGCCGCGGACTGAACGACATCAGAGCTGCGGCTGTCAGGGGGCCGTCGCAGTCACGGAGCGAGCGGGAGATGGCGGGGCGGGGGCGGCAGCCGGCGAGTGCCACGAGCAGGGCTCTGCGAACGCCACGCACGGGCCACGGCCGCAGGCTGCCACGGGGCGGTGGTGCACGCGTGCGCTGCGGCAGCGCCAGCGCGGGAGGCGGGGGCGCGGGGTCACAGGCGAGAGGGCGGGGACCGTACCACCCGCTAGGGCCGAGGACTTTCACACAACAGGCTCGTGGATGGGGCTTGCGGGCTGACCTCTTCCCCCCTCCCACGCCGCACCCTAAAACAGGGCTAGAATCCGGATAAATCGATCCAGAGCGTTCCGGAGCGCTCTCAGAGCGTTCCGGAACGCTCTGGAGCGGCTGCGGCGCCCAATACATCCTCCAAACCCGCCGATTCTCAGAGACTTCGAGTTATCCCGATCCGATTTTGTCCCGATCTTCGCGTCGTTTTACTCTTCCCTCCTCCCACGCCGCACCCTCCCTCACCTGTGGATTGAGATTGGCTGGCGGTCTGGTGTGGTAGCCGGCCATGGCCGGCCGCGAGGAGAAGAACGGTCGACATGTGGAGATCCTTCCTGGGCCGAGCCTCGGACTCGAGTGTTGGGGATACCTCGTGGGGCAAGTCTGAAGCGCTTTCTTGGGGTGCTTTTGAGGCCCTGTTGGGGCTCTCTAGTGGCGTATTCGAGCGTTTCGGGCCCACCAAGGCCCGGATCAAAATCCGTGCTGGGCCGGGTCTTGGATCTGGGGGTTCGGCTGGCCTCTTCGGCCCCCGCTCGGGCTCTCTTGGGGCGCTCTGCTCCAAGGGCTCCTCTATAAGCTCCTCCCAGGGTCCTGCGGGGCCATCCTGGGGCCATCTTTAAGCCACAGGGGGCCATCGGAGCCCGATGCTGTGAGAATGCCGAGATCCTTCCAACAACTCAATGTTGTGTACGGTTGTGATCCTCTCGGGGGTGAGGCCTGGGCAGCTCCAGCGCAACTTCAGAGCCATTGGCCCATCCTAGGGCCTGCTGGAGCCGTGCTGGGGCACTTTCTGCGCTCTGCGGACGCCGCCCATCGGGCGCCATCGTGAAGGCGCGCCTCGCCCTGGCCTGCGTGGCCTGGCCCCACGCTGTCGAAGGCGGGGCCGCAGGCATGCGCTTGCACCTTTCGCTCCGCTGCGGGCGAGGCCTCTCGAGTCGCGGGGCTGTGGCCAGTGAGCCCTGCTCGCCACTTGCGAGGTGCGCCTAAAAAAAAAATGCTCACGCCGTGACAACCTCACGACGGGGAACTTCTGCCTGCTTTCGGCTCCTGGGGGCCGTCGCTGGAGCCCGGGCCCGTCAACAACGACTTGGACGACGCACTGGCCCTGGGGACAGGGTCGCGAATTCCGGGGGACTCCGCATGAGAAGCATCAAAACGTCGCACTTCTAGAAAGGTGGTATGGCACTCGGCGGGACACAATGTGCCGCACGATGCTCGGGACGACACGTGGCACTGGTGCGGAGACTTGGAAAGGACGCGCCCTATTGGCGTGAAAACAAATACTAGAAACGAGCCTGCATGCTCCGTGCGATCCCCGAGCGCGCCCAACGCACCCGACGAATCGTACAGGGAGCCTGTGCGAAACACAAAGAGCAATGCTGCAGATCGGGATAGAAAAGGCCGCGCCAACATGCCAATAACAAAGCACAGGCGCGCATTGCACACACACACACACACTACACATGAGCATCTAGAAGCTGAGGGACACACAGGGACAGGCACAACGAGCAGGCATCAAGGACGGATGCAGCGGACGCCCAGGGAGGGCAAGCAACACACAACCGACGGAAAAGCCATGCACCACGGATGTGCGCAGAGGGCCAGCGCAGATAACGGGCAGAAAGGAACGCAGGCCAGGCTTCGAGACCGCCCGCCGCAGATCCGCACGACGATGGGGGAGGCGGAGGAGGAGGAGGAGGAGGAGGAGGACCACTGCCAACCAGAGACGCGTCAACGATGTTGCAATTAGCCATCCCTCCAAATTTCCTCGTCATAGGTCCCCGCATGAATATGCTTGCCCCATTGCAAGACAACCAGTTTGCAAACCCTCAATCCTGCCAAAACACCAGTCCTGGACTTCAACGCCAAGAATCAACGTTATTTGTGTCCTGACAATCACTCCTCGAACCCTCAGCCCTACGATTCCTTGAGAAACGGTTGCGAACTCTTAAACCGAGAAGTTAAAAAGACCAGCCCTCCATCCGTGAAGCTGCTGCAAGCTTCTAAAGCGAATTCGCATGGCGCTAAGGAGAGAGCCACGTTCCGAAAACGACTTGGGCCCCATCTGTGAGGCCGTTGCAACCATAATGGCTTGATGCTCACGTATGCAAACATCGTCTCAAACGAAACGCCCAGACCGGCCTGCCGACAGGTCAGGGGGTGCGACAGGGAATACTCAGGCATATGGAAGAAGGAAACAGGAAGAGGACTATAGGACTATGAGGCATGCGGCATCGAACGTCAAGACTGTGGAATTACTGGCGCAGGTCCTCGAGATTGGCTTATGTCGCAATATTGGGCGGGCCTTCCACGCATGGGTGGAGGCCACGAGCGATCCGCGCCCGATTCTGCTTTCACTTTGGGGGTGGGGACAACGCAAGGCTTGCAGAGGTGCCTGGGATCGGTGGTCGCTGGCATCCCGCACTTACTACAACAACGAAATGTGTATTCTCCCCAGTACTTTAGGATGGAGGAAGAGGAGGAGACGGAGGAGGAGGCAGAGGAAAAACAGGGAAATGAAGGAGAAGAGGAGGAAGAGGAGAAGGAGGAACATAACGAGGAGAAGGAGAATGATGAGGAAGATGCTAAGGAGCATGAGGAGGATGAGGAGGAAGAAGAAACTGACGATGATGATGACGAAGAAGAGGAGGAGGAATAGGATGAGGAGGAGGACGAGGCGGGGGAGGAGGAGGAGGACAAGGAGGAGCAGGAGGAAAAGAAGACAGGGAGGGAGAGATGACTGGGAAAGGGAATGGGAATGAGGAGGATGAGGCGGAGGAGCAGGAGGAGAACGACGACGAGGAAGAGGAAGAGCAGGAGGAGGATGAGGAGGAAGATGAGGAGGAAGAGGAGGATGATGAGGATGAGGAAAGGGAACATGAGGAGGAGGAGGAGGAGGAGGAGGAGGAGGAGGAGGAGGAGGAGGAGGCAGAGGAGGAGCAGGATGATGAGGAGGAAAAAGAGGAGGCTGAGGAGGAAGAAGCGGAGGAGGAGGATGAGGAGGAAGAGGAGGAGGAGGAGGAGGAGGAGGAGGAGGAGGACCAGCGCCAGACCATGTCGTGCAACCGAGGGGCGGGAGCACGGGCCTTACTTAAGACAATTAGACGGGTCTTAACACCATGCCCGTCTTAGGGTGGCGACCAGCTTTGATGGCAGAAACAACATATGTATGCCGATATCTAGTCGGCCCGTGCTCCGACGCTCCGAGACATTCCACTTGCAGCTTACAGTGAGCTACTTTGCCACGAGACGCTTGGTAGGAGCCACAAATCGTGCAAACCATCGCCCACGGCAGCACCAAAACCCTGGAGCTCAACGATAACTTCATCGGCGGAAAGCTGAGGCCCCGACGATCCAGAATCACCCTGGACATCCTGTGGCAAGCCTACACTGAGGAGGAGGAGGAGGAGGAGGAGGAGGAGGAGGAGGAGGAGGAGGAGGAGGAGGAGGAGGAGGAGAGGGGGAGGCGGAAGAGAAGGAGGACGAGGAGGAGCAGGGAGGGATGGGGAGAAGGAGAGGAGCTCCCCCCTGGCTTGCCGAGCAACTTGGGGCACGCCTTGGCCCGCTCCTCGGGGGCCCTCTGGAGCGGCCAGCCCCAGCCGACGAGAAGAGCATCGCCCCCCCCCCTACCCCGTTGCGCCCTTGGAGCCCAGCGACGGCGCGCCCGCCTCGGCTCTGATGGGCGCGCGGGGTCAGCACCTCGGAAGGGATGGGGGAGGAAGAGAGGGAGAAGGGGGAGGATGGGGAGGGAGAGGGGGGAGGGAGGAGGGGGAGGGAGAGGGGGGGGAGGAGGAGGGGAGGGAGAGGGGGGGGGAGGAGGGGGGAGGAGGGGGAGGAGGGGAGGGATAAAGGGGGCGAAGGGGGGGGGAGGGACGGGAGGAATAGGAAGGAGGGAGGAGGGAGCGAGGAAGGAGGGATGGTCATGGAGGGAAGGGGGGGAGTGGTGGAGGAGATGGGGCAGGATGAGGAAGACGAGGTGGAGGGGAGGGGAGACAGGAAGAATGAGGGAAGAGGGGGGTGACAAGGGTGGGGGAAGGAGGGGCGAGAAAGAGACGGAGGTGGAGGAGCAGCAGCAGGAGGAGGATGAGGAGGAAGAGGAGGCGGAGGAGGAGGATGAGGAGGCGGAGGAGGAGGACGAGGAGGAGGAGTAGGAGGAGGAGTTCTTCTCCCCGGGGGGGCGGTGGCCACGCATCCGCCGTGGCGCAACGGACCCTTTTCGGGAGGATCAGGCCCGCCGTGCCGTAGCCGTAGAAGTAGGGAGAGACGCCGCCCGCGGAGTAGCCCGGGGGACCTGTACTGGCAGATCCTGCAAGTACATGCCGCCGTCGGTGAGGTAGCCCAGGGGCCTGCAACGGCAGACCAGGCCACGCCCTGGGGAGTACATGTCGCCGTCGGTGAGGTCGCCCAGGGGCCTGCAATGGCAGGCCAGGCCGCGCACTGGGAGCAAAGGGCGCCCACGATGAGGCAGCCCAGGGGCCTGCGATGGCAAGCCAGGCCACGTCCTGGGATGAAGTCTGGGTGCGTCACGTCTCCAGTCTCTGCACTGGCCCCGTGCACTCGATGAGGCTGGAACCGAAACTCCCGTGCGGGGCCCGGATTCTGAGGCGGTGCTGCAGCTCGTCGCACCCATGCCAGGAGAGCTTCGAAGCCCGTCTGCTGTGCCATGGCCCACGCTGCCCCCGCGGAGTGCACCCCTCGGTATCCGCACCCGGCGACAGCGCGAATCCAGCAGCCAGCAGGGAAGGCCGAGGAGAACGGCAGAGGCCCGACGCCAGTGATGGAATCCTCCTCCGCAGTCATCATCGGCTCGGGGTCCTCGAGAGCAGCGAAAACCACCTCGCACGCCGGCTTCTCGGGCTGCGTGCAGAACGCCGTCGAATGGTGAGTGCAAGCGGGCGGTACGCCCGATCATTCAAAAACCAATGGGGCACCAGCCGCAGCCTGTGCAGGTCTCCCAGCTCGTTCAGCAGAGGGTTCACCATCTCAGGGTCGCTCGGCTGGGAGACGGATTCGACCATTACGAGGGGGAACGAGGTGACATCAAGCAACAGGATGTCGGACCGATGTCCACCGCACCCCTGCGGCGAGGATGCTCGTGCGCTGATCGGCGCTCCCAGATGGGGACGACCCAGAAGGTGCCGACGCAGCCCAAGGATCGGACGCATTCTCTCCATGCCAGGGGCCTCGCCCTCGACGCCGTGACTGAGCGTCGCGACCATCGCCACCATCATCTCCAGGAGCGGAAGCATCCCCAGGTGGGCCAGAACCAGGGCCCGAACGAGCTCAACGCAGGGAGGGCGGCGCGAACTTCACATTCGCGTGCGAAATGCAAGACGATTTGATGGGCCTGTTTCCACCACCACCACCACCATAAGTTGGAGGGGGAAGGAGGAGGAGGAGGAGGACGAGGAGGAGGAGGAGGACGACGAAGAGGAGGAGGAGGAGGAGGAGGAGGAGGAGGAGGAGGAGGACCCCCTCCCCCTCCAACTTCTGGTGGTGGTGGTGGAAAGCAGGCCCATCATTGCAATGCCCGTGGTCCGCCATCACCCACGCGTCTAGCGAGTGGATCGTCTGTCGCACCCAATACGTGGCCATCGAGCTTCGGCAACGCCAGCACCAGGCACCTTGCGCTGGAGGACGATCCGCACGCTCAAGCCTTGGGCGGACGTGGGCATGCTGAGGCGCGCTGGATGCCCCTGCTGCAGTTGCCCGAGGAGGAGGAGGAGGGATTCCAGGGAATCGGCCACCACGTAGTGATATCGGGAAAGCGCGCTCCCTGACCATGAACCCGCACAGGACGGCAGAAAACACGAAACATACGACCAAGAAGACCAACTTCACGCATATATCATGCCCCCACTGGTGGAAACCCATACCCCCCACTTGAATACCATGAGAGCCACCGCCGCCAAGCAACCGAGAACCTGATGCATCACTGCCCAGCCACTGGAATGATCTAAACCGTGGAAAAGGTGTTTATGGTATTGGATCTAACGAATGTTTTCCTGCTCCTTTCCGCATGGAAGGTTTGCCACCAGAGCGTGATAACACACCATGAAGGTATACATCAACGCGATGGGCACGAGAAGGCAATAACGCACCGCCTGCTGACGTGGCCGGGCGTGCTATCCCGAGAGCGCCGCACAATCAAGCCCGCAAGGCAAAACCGCATGCGCAACCCCCCACCCCAAGCACCGCAATCGAAACATCCGAACACTGACGTACGCCCACTCGACGGGGAGGGAGGAGGATGGGAGGAGGGAGGAGGAGGGAGGAGGAGGGAGGAGGAGGGAGGAGGAGTGAGGAGGAGGAGGGGGAGGGAGGAGGAGGAGGAGGAGGAGGAGGAGGGGGAGGAGGAGGGAGGAGGGAGGAGGAGGAGGAGGCCTGCGTGCCACCTGCCCAACCAGCCGCTGGAGACGGAACTTGCTGGAAGCCCGGAGGAAACGGCCCCACCAATTAAACTACTTAATCAACGTGTGTAGATGTGGCAAAACACACTGCTACACAACAAGTGCAACCCGAACGACCGGCAATTTTATATAAGCACAAGAGAAGTGCTGAACTTAGAGCTCGCCCAATCTAGCCGTTCCACGCCAAGAAACTCCGATACAATCAGATAGCACTATGAATCATGCTGTGGTGGGAGCCCCCCACGCGCCACGTGAAGGCATTGAGCTTGGTGACCCATGGCTAGCTCGAGCTCAAAAGAGCCCGATACCTTGGGCCGCCAGTGTTTGAGAGAAGGATGGGGGGAGGAGGGAGGAGAGAGGTCGAGGGCGGGAGGATGAGGAACAAGTGAGCAGAAGGACAGAGGAACGAGGGGGAACAGAAGCAGGAACGGAGAGGGGGAGCTCGATAACAATTCCTCTTTCGCGAGGCTTGATTGCAACAAATCTTATCTCGACTCAATGGGCCCTGTACTATGACAGTGCATGGCAGACGATGATCCAGGTCCGCTTGCCGTGCGAACTGCCAACACAGACCGCTGCACGAGATCTCACAGCCGGGCTGGACACGCAAGCCAGCAGCGATGTCTGAAACCGATGGTGTGGGGCAAACGCTGGCCCAAACACGCGGTGCAAGATAAGAATGGATCGGGGTCTGTTCGCCGCGCAGAAGGCCAGCACGGACCGCTGTTTTCAATCTCGCGGCCGGGTTTGGCACGCAAGAGGGCAAAAGATACCAAAAAGCCGAAGGCGATGGATAGACGTTGCCCCCTGACACGGCCCCGCCAGGTCGGCCGTGTTCCGTCCTCCTCGTCGCCGTCGCCGTCGCCGCCGTGGGCAGCTGTGATAGATCGCGGCTGGGCTTCTCGCACGGGCCAGCAGCGGGACTCGAGCCGAAGGTGTGGGGCATTCGCTGCCCCAATGCAGCCCCGCGACACGACTCCGCAGGGCCCGCCGTGTCCTCCTCCTCTCGTCGCTGTCGCGATCGTCAACGTGCCGTCGGCAGCGTCTTCCATGGATCGCTGCAAGCTCGTGGTCGTGCTTTCCGCGCACGCCCCGAGATCCCGAGCCTCCTTTTCCTTCTCCTCGTCGCCGTCGCCAACGTCGTCTCGTCATCGTTGTCCGAAGATCCTGCCCGAGCAGGACCCCATTGCCCACGCATGTTTTCTGGTCCGCAGGATTTCAAACATCACCATGCCATATCCTTATTTCTTATGAGGACGTCTTCGGGCTTTCAGAATGTTGCTCTCGCTGCAGCTCTGGCCCCATGTAAGGATACGGTTTTTGCTCCCGTCGATCAGAGTGGTGCTCCCGCCCAGGCGGGGGCCGCATTTCTGGATCCGAATAGTTCCTTGCCGATGTCGCCCCCCTCCTTTCCCCTGCTTCGTCTTCCCCTGGTCCTCTTGCTCCTCTCGCTGCTGCTCCTCCTCCTCCTCCTCTTGCTCCTGCTGCTGCGGCTGCTGCTGCTGCTCCTCCAACTCATCCTCCTCATTCACATACTCCTCTTTCTCCTTCCTCCTGCCTCCTCCCTCCTTCCTATTCCTCCTCCTCCTCCTCCTCTTCCCCCTGCTCGTGCTCTTGGTAAGATGTCGCATCCTCCTTGTCCAGCACCCTTGTACACAACTCCCCTTTCCATTTTCGCATCGCATGATGTGATCACTTTTGGGGATCCAGGTCCGCTAGGATATCCGCTGAAGCATAGAAAGCAATCAGCGCAATGGGAAGGGATGAGTATGTCTGATATGGCGCGCGCGCCAAACATAACCCTCCCCCTGTCCCTTCTCATTCCCCATCCCTCCCCGTCTCCCCCTCCCGTCCTCCTCGCTCTCCTCACTTCCTCCCTCTCCCCTTCTTCCTGAAATTCGTCCTCTGTGCTTGCGTGCTGCGCCGCTGACTGCGCCGACACGAGAACCATCTTCACTGGAACTTAACTTTGAGACAGCTTCTCGCTACGATGACAGACTCTGCAGATCGCGGCGTTCTCACTCGTGGCCCTGGTCTGGGTGCACAGGGACACGGCGCCTACTCGTCCCACGGGACGGCCCTGCGAGGGGCTAGGCGGCGGCGCCTCGGCGCCAACAGGCAGTTTCAAACTCAATCTGTGTTGAAGCGAGACAATGTGTGGCACACTCCAACAAGGCGTACGTGCGGGACAGCACAACACCTAAATTATGTTTGCTGTCGGCGCCGTCCTCCATAGTCTGTCCCGGAACCCATCTTCCCTCTCACATGCCCAGAAGACTCAGACTCTGATCTGGAAGCTGTTTTTAAGACCAAGCCTTAATGGTGTGCAGCGCGGTTATTCCTCGCTCGTGTTTTCAAGTCCTCGCCAACATGTTGTGCTCTGCATGGCAAACAGGCGTGGAGAAGACGAGCAAACAGCCGTGCGCAATCGGCAATGCGACAAGAGCAGTCTCACGTGTCGTCATCAGAGTCCACCACCAGGATGAGCACCCAGATGGACACGGACGAGTCCCGAGACAGCCCAGAAGGGAGGCCCCGGGGGGTCCCAGGGGGCCCTGTGAAGGCCCTGGTGATCCTACAGATGCGGCCAGAACCCCCTAGATCCTCCACAGGCTCCCAACTAACCTTCAGGGAGCTCCCCGGACGCACCGTGGGAAGCGAACGATAATTCGGAAGACCCCTTAACGCTTGATTGTGTTTCAAGGACGCCCGCTCTTCAGCATCTCCGTCTGGAGTGAGCCAAGGGGCGAGGGAAAATACACTTTCCACAACGGCGGGGGCGGGCAAGCCTAAGACAAAAGCTGGCGTAAATGAAACATATTCTTGAAGGCACTGGATGTGTCTCTGCATCCTGAATCGTACTTTTCCAAAACCAGCAGTGGCCCGAAAACGGCGAACAGCCCGAGGACCCGTTTTCCTCCAAGACTTGTTTCCTACCGACGGATACAAGTTGGCTCAAGGTGGATGTGCGGATGGGGGGGGCATGGTATTAGGTCGGGCATGTCCTCCTACAGGCGGATTTTGGGCGAAATCTTCAACATACTCAACAGTGCACCAAACATGCTCAAGCATACTAAAAGCATCGTCCCCAGCCTTTTTTCCTCTCTCGTTTTGAACATTCCTCCTGTAGAGGGACACGCCCGACAAGCTGGCAACCACCCAGGAGCTGAGGAACGGCGGCGTGCCGACCAGTCTCGGAAAAGGGGAAGGCTCTCTCGGCAGGAGGAGGGCGGATGAGGGCGAAGGGTGGACCTGGCAGGAGGAGGAGGAGGAGGACGAGGAGGAGGAGGAGGACGAGGAGGAGGGAGGAGGAGGAGGAGGAGGAGGAGGAGGAGGAGGAGGAGGAGGGAGGAGGAGGAGGAGGAGGAGGAGGAGGAGGAGGAGGAGGAGGCGGAGGCGGAGGCGGAGGAGGAGGAGGAACTCGGAGGCGCACGGGGATGACGATGAGGAGTGCCGATGGGGCGGGCGAGGGGCGAAAGCACACGTATCCCGATCCCCCCTCTCCCGTCGGTGGCCGCTCCGCCGACGGGGCGGGCCCGGGGAGCCTCTGCGTGCGTCGCTCAGCGACGGCTGCAGGGTGATGCCAGCATACGGGCCGGCGAAGCGGTCGTATGCCTTCCCGGAGCCCGGAGGGGGGGCCCTGGGGCCCGAGGTGGGCTCGCAGCGAGGGGCCACGATAGGGGGGGGGGGGACTGGCACAAAGGGGGGATGCATCGACCTGGAGTCGGCGATGCATCGCCGATAGAGCGGCGATGGGGCCCGCCCCGATCGTGAATCCGCGCCTTCCTGTGCAGGCTGTGGTGATCGGGGCCCTCTCGGCGATCCGTGGGCGATCGGGGGGCGATGCGTCCCTCCTGTGCCCATCCCCCGGGTCGCTGCCTCCGAAACAGACAAACATAACGAGGCAGCACGACTAGGGATAGGAGCATGATGAAAGGGGCCATGGGACACACAAATAAATACACACAAATAAAAGGATTCCACCTATTTCCCTATATTTTCTGGTTTTTGTCTTCCCCCCACTTCCCATCTTTTCCCAGATTTTCATGAGAGTCGAGGATTAATTGTGTCTGTGTGCTTCTTCCCCTCCTGAAATGAGAGGATGAAGAGGGAGAGGTATGGCGAGGAAGGAGACTCCGCGGACCCTGTCGGCCAGACGATTAGCAAACAACGCCGCAATTCGTTGCAAGGGAAGCCCTTTCCTTTTGATCCTTTCCCTGGCGGGGGGGGGTAGCGGGAGTGGTCCCCCGGGGGGGTCCCAGGATATTCGGTCTCTTTACAACCCGAACGGCACTTTACAACCGAGATATATCACTTTACGTCCAGCAAAGGGTCGAATTCCTTGGTATTCCTTTGAGAACGATCACGTTACAACCAGAACGACCCACTTTAAAACCAGAACGGACCACTTTACAACCCAGACGGGGCTCTTTGCAACCAGAACGGTCACTTTACAACCAGCCTTCAGAAGCGCGCGCGCGTTCTGCAGGGGCTTCTGGAGCTTCTGAACGCTCTGCAGAGGCATCTGAGCGCCTGAGCGCTTTGCAAAGGTTTCTGAGCGCCTGAGCGCTTGGCAGAGGCATCTGAGCGCCTGATCCTTCTGCAGGGGCATCTGAGCGCCTGAGCGCTTTGCAGAGGCTTCTGAGCGCCTGAGCACTTTGCAGAGGCTTCTGTGCGCCGGAGCGCCCTGCAGAGTTTCTGAACGCCTGAACGTTCTGCAACGATTTTTTAGCGACTGCACGCTCTGCAGAAGCTTCTGAGCGCCTGGGCGTCGTGCAGAGGCGTCTGAGCGCCTGGGCGTTTTGCACAAGCGTCTGAGCGCCTGGGCGCTCGGCAGAAGCTTCCGAGCGCCTCAGCGCTCGGAAACCTCTGCCAAGAGAGCACACAAAGTGCTTGCGTGACAATACAAAGTGAAGTCCGCATACATTGACTTGAATTGAACCAACGATTTCTCAAGCTGTTTCCGCCCTCCTGGGTACGTGTGCTTCCACGATTGCGCAAACATGCGTTTTTGCGATTGCCGGACGATGGGGCGCGAGGGCCAACGGACAAACATGGCCTATGATGCAAAGAACAACAATTTGTAATCCACATGCGGGTGCGCATGCTTCCGCGAATGCGAAAACATGCGGTTTTGAAATTACCAGACGATTAAGCGCGAGAACAAAAGTTGTCTGTGAGGCCAACAACAGCACATTGGAATCCACACGTAGCGGCTCGACTGTTACCATCGATTTCTTGGCCACATTTTCCGAAGCACGCATTCTCGCAATTACGAAAACATATTGTTTTCGCGATTGTCAGACGATGAGGCGCGAGGGCAAACATGGCTTATGATTCAAAAACCCGCAGTTTGACATCCACATGTATTGGCTAGGGTGTTATCATCGACTTCGTTTCCACATGTCCGTCCTCCTGGGTATGCAGTCGACCACGGATCCGAAACCATATGGTCTTGTTATTGCCAAACGATGAGGCACGAAAACGAATCTTGTCAGCGCGGCCAAACACACACACACACACACACATTGAAATCCACATGTTCTGGCCAGTTTACCAATGATTTCTTGGCCACATCTTGGAGGGTGAAAGAGGGGGTCTGCAACAGGGGGTCTTCAATGGGGGCGGAATGGCCCATGTATGCTCAATGTATCTTTCATGTATGTGATCGGGTACGATTGGCATCCAATGATGGCGGTCATGGAGGGTCAGCCGTTCGTGCCCGCGCGTTGCCCGCGCGGGCAAACGCGCCGTCCATCCATTATAGTTCATGCGTGCGGGCGTTCTTGCATATCGCGCGTGGGGCTCTGAAGTGGAGTGCAAGTGTGTCATGGTTGTGCTACTAATGATCGCGTATGTTCGCAAACGGTGACTTGTCGACCCCTAAGACAGATTTAGGATGGTCCCGCGATTCTCCCAAAATGTGAATTCACACTTTCGCTCCAGAATGTGAACTCACATTTTCCTTCTTCCCAACATGTGAATTCACATTTTGGCTCCTTTTTTCCAACATGTGAATTCACATCTTCCTGGTTCCCGAAATGTGAATTCACAGTTTGCTTTCCCCTACAATGTGAATTCACACTTTGCCCTGGCCCTCAAGATCCCCCAAATTGAGGCGCAGTATTCCGCATGTCAGGTTGGCTGGGCAGATTTTGACACTCATCTCACCGCTTTCGTTTTTTTTCCAACCTCTTATTTGTGCGCCCTCAGCGCACGTTGCCTTCGTCGCCTTTCCCGAGCCCCCCGCCTCCTTGCTTCGTTTACCCTCAAATCTCGCGCATGTGTGCAAGCGGGGAGCTTCAATTGGAGCCCCCGCCGAACACAACAATCGAGGATGTATCGCCCGTGCGTGGCCCGTAGAGACACCATTGCCGGGAACCTGCGCCCGACCCCCACTTTCACCCTCCAAACGTTTCTGCCCTCCTGGCTACGCATGCTTCCGCACTTTCGAAAGCACACTGGTTTTTGCGATGGTCAGACGACGAGGCGCCATGACAAACAGGGTTTCTCATGAAAAAACCATCCGTTTGAAATCCACATGTGTCGGCTAGAAATTGATCAATGATTTCTTAGCCACATTTCCGCATTCCTGGGCGCGCATGCTTCCGGACATGCGAAAAACATACGGCTGCGTCGTTGCCTGGCGATGAGGCGCGAGGGCAAACCATGTCTATGATGCAAACAAATATGATCCGCATGTGTTGGCTAGAATTATACCAGCGACTCCTTGGCCACATGTCCGCTCTCCTGGGGACGCGCGTGTTCCTCTGCGCCTTTTTCGGCGAACGCTTACTGTTCTCTGTTTCCAAAAAAAGCCAGGATTTGCAGGCAGAGGTTATGAGGCTCCAGAAAACGATGTAGATTTGGGGCATGGGTGTCAAACAATCTTAAACCGCCCAGGCCTGCCACCAGCCTGTAGCGGGATGATCTCATTTGGGTTCCAATAGTTCCTTCTGATCCCACAAGAAGGCCCACTGGGCTTCCATATAGTACGCCCAGTGCGTTTCCCGCAGCATTCCAAAAGGAAGTTCCCTCGATTGTAATCCAGTGGAGGTTCCAATCGTTTTCCTTTGGGAAGGTCCCCAGGGTTTCAATAGGAAACGTCCCCTTATCGGATTCCAATAGGACACCCGTAAGTCCCATATCGAGGAATCTTGTTGGATACCAATGGGATTCATCTGGTGCCAACAGGATCCCAGTGGGAAGGGTGCCACTAGGATTCCAATCATGTTCTTGTTGGATACCATTAGGGATCCGCCATTTCACATATTCTCGCTTCAGACGGGCCACTTTACAACCAACACGCTTCAGAGAGCGAAATGTCTCCCTTACGTGGACCCATGGAGATTTCGGAAATTGAGGAACATGTGTCGCTTATGTGCGTTTTCCCGCCTGGTTGTAAAGTGACCTTCCTGGTTGCAAAGTGCCCTTCTGGGAAAGCCCATGCTAGTTGTACAGTGCCCTATCTGGTTGTAAAATGGCCGCTCTGGTTGCAATGTGACCCACACGCGGGGCCCCAGGGGGGCACCCAGGGGGGAACCCAGGGGGAATCCCAGGGGGGATCCCAGGGGTCGCGACCTCTCCCCCGGAGGGTCCTCAGGACTCTCCTGTGGACCAGGGGGGCAAGGGGGGTGGTCCCCGTATGGACAGGGGGGACTCAGGACCCCTCCCCTCCGCTTCCCCCGGGTAAACAAGGGGACCACCATCCCCCCCTCCTCCCGGATTCCACCCCCGGAGGCTCCTCCTCGTATCTGCTGTTGCGGGGGGCGGGATGCTGTGTGTTTTCGTACATGCCTCCAAAAAGTATCAGATCTGCTCCGAGGCGGTTCCAAGTGGCCACGGGGCTTCCCAAGAAGGCCCCCAAGAGGCCCCCCAACAGAGCCAAATAGCCTCCCAAGGGAGCCCCAAGAAGGCTTCATAGCGTCAGTGTCGTAGTCGTCGTCGTCGTCGTCGTCGTCGTCGTCCACCTTCAGGGTCGGCGGCGCTGGTCGAAGGCCTTCCCGATAAGTGAGGAGGAGGATGGAGGCTGGAGGAATGGCAGGGGAGGAGAAAACGGCACCGATGAGTCACTGCGAAGTGGCCGCGGGTCCAACATCATCCAGACAATCAGTCACGGGACGCATGCCACGCGCAGGACGCATGATCCTGCGAACGAGCTGCGAGGGCGCCCCCATGGCATGCCAAAGCACCACCAACACGACAGAAGGATCTGCCACGGCAGAGCCGGCATCGCAGCATCTGCGGAGTGGCCGACGAAGAAGTTGATGGACCTGTTTTCCACCACCACCACCACAAGTTGGAGGGGGGAAGGAGGTGGAAGAAGAAGAGGAAGAGGAGGAGGAGGAGGAGGAGGAGGAGGAGGAGGAGGAGGAGGAGGACGACCCCCTCCCCCTCGCACTTCTGGTGGCGGCGGTTGAAAACAAGCCCACCAGAAAGGGAACATACGAGCGTGATGCATAATGGAGGAGCGGCCGCCGCAGAAGCGCCGGCAAGCGACGACGCTCCGAGTCTGGGAGTCGAGTTCTGGCGTCCCGGTGATCCAAAATCGGGGATGGACAGAACCCCCTGTAGTAAAACGTGGCTTAGTGAAAACGACCTCGGGCCCAAACCTGGCGGGCGCAAGCCTGGAAAATGACGGCCGCGGCGCCCTCTCGAGAACCGAGAACGGACATTTCATTAATCGATGTGTCAGGATGGGGGCTCCGTCCACCCCCTGCAAGAGCGCCGGTAATGCGAAGACTCGGGTCACCGCTCTCTCGAGAAAGCACGAGGCATGGTCCCCACACTGCAGCGTGAGGCGGCGCCCGAACCCACGCCGAGACGGTCTGGGCCCGTCGGAGCCTCCTCCGGTTTGGACGCCCGAAATGGGCACGGAAAACATGGGTACAATGCCCAACAACAAATATTGTCCCAGACCAACAGCGGCCTCTGTTGGGCAGGCGGCTTTCTGTCTCACATGGACACAGGCCGCGGCGGCGCGGACAGCGAGTCCTGTTCAGAGTGAACAGGAACTGCTGTTTGGCATTGTGCCCACTTCTTTCCGCACCCATTTCTCGGCGTGGACAAACCTCCCTTTAGTAAACCTCCCTCTAGTCAAAACGACCTGGGGCCGAAATCGACGGACCTGGACCCGCACAAATGACGGCCGCGACGCCCTCTCGCGAACCGAAAACGGCCAATTCCTCAATCGACGCGTCAGGGTGGGAGGTCAGTCCACCTCCGGATTTCGTCCGTGCAGATCCAGGGCCCTTCGCGTGCCCCTCTCGGGGCCTCGCCGCCGTGCCGTCGGCACAGGGCGGGGCGCTCGCCGGCCCCTGCGAGCCCCCACGGACCCTGAAAGGGTGCTTCTGCTTGTGGCCGCCCCCCCCCCCCAGCATGGGGGCAGCTGTCTTCGGGCGGCCTCATGGAAGGACTGGGGCCCGACAGCTAGGGGGTAGCTCATCATCTGCTGTTTTCCCCGGCGCCCGCCGAGCAACAGCGACGACGACGACGACGGCTACGACTAGGACTACGACGACTACTACGAATTGTGCCTCGGCAGCGCTCTTCTGGAAAATCCTAGCTCAGAAAATCGATCCTCAGAAACTCTATCCTCAGAACTCCATCCTCAGAAGGAGGAGGAGGAGGAGGAGGAGGAGGAGGAGGAGGGAGAAAGAGGAGGAGGAGGAGGAGGAGGAGGAGGAGGTTTTGGGACCAGTCCTGTTCGCCGCCGAGACAAAAAGGGGGGGACCAAAACTAAAGAACTTTAGCGGTTAACTACAAACAGAAATCATCAATCACTATATTTCCAAGATTCCTGGGTCCTGGGCGCTCTGGGGCACCCCTGGAAGCTTCCCAGGTTGTGACTCTCCCGACAGCCTCGGGAGCGACGCTCGGAATCCGAATTTCCAACATGCCTGGGGATGATCCCCATGGCCCGTCCTGGGACCGTCTTGGTGGTCTCTTGGGCCGTCTTGGAAGTCCTGGGGGCTGGAAGCCATAAACATTGGGGACCTTTGCTTTTGGCTGATTGTCTCATTCTCTATTTTCGTCCGTGAGAGCGTCCAGGACGGCTCAAGAGACCCCGAGAGGCCAATGGGCTCCCAGGACGGCCACACAAAACGGCTCAAAAAGGGGAGCTCGACATTTCCCCCCCAAAAGGCCCCGCGAGGCATCCGGAGGCAGGCAGGCCCCCAATAAGCCCCCAACAGCCCCCCAACAACAACTTCCGAGCGAAAACGCGTTTCGTGGACGCCTGCCTTTTCGGGAAAAAATCCCGCGGCACGTCGGGACTCCCCACTCCCCCTCCCCCGGCGCCCGGAAAACCGGCCCCGCCGCCCTGGACAGCGGCCTCGCTGACCGGCCCCCCCCCCCAACGGGGTTCGGGGATCTCCTGACCCAGGTCAATCCAGACCCGGGTCAGCAGGAAGCCAAAAACTGCAATGCAGGAAAGAAAAAGTGCAACGCAGGTCTTCGTAAACCCAGGTCAACCGATATGCGCGGCCGCCTCGCGGCCACGAGCGGCTCGCTGACCCGGGTCAGCCAGAGGGGGCCTTCGCAGGATCCTGCAGGATCCGGCGCCCTGGCTGACCCCCGTTTGCATTGACCCCCGTCTCAAGGCTCCCGACCTGGACAGCGGCCTCGCTGACCGGCCCCCCCAACGGGGTGGGGTGGGGGTTCGAACCGGCCCTCCGCCCCTCCCCTTTTCCAGAGGGGGGGGGGGGAACCAGCACCTCCGTTCCCCCCCCCCCCCAGCGGGGTGGGGTGGGGGTTCGACCCGGCCCTCCGCCCCTCCCCTTTTCCCAGGGGGGGGGTGAACCAGCCCACCCCCCCGGTTCCCCCACGCGCCGCTGGCACAAGACGCCCGCGACTTGCCGGCGACCGTGTCAGCTGCGGCGGCGACGACAGCGACAACGACAGCGACAACGACAGCGACAGCGACAGCGACGGCGAGAACGACGACGACGACGGACGCCGGGCGGCAGACGACGAAGGACGAAAGACGAAGAGAACGCACAACGACGACTGTGACGACGTGGGCGACGGAGGACGGACGACGATGACGATGACGCATGACGACGACAGCCGATGGACGACGACGAGGGCCAAGCACGACGACGGGCACCGCCGACGACTCAGTGCTATGACGACGACAACGACCACGACAAACCGACGATGGACGACCGAAAACGGACGACGAAGGACGGACACCGACGACTACAACGACGCGGGCGACGGACGAGTGGAGACGGACAACTTACGACGATAAAGGTAGACGACGACGGTGCCGACGACCTGTGGACGACGACGACCAGCTCGATCCAACTCTAACGGAATCCTACTGGGGCTGGATCTGGCTCTGTCTGGTTCGGGCTGGAACCCAATCTACTTGAATCCTGATAGGACTCGATCCACGTCTATCATAAACCTCTAATATTTCGACCTGGCATCAATCGCGCTCTACGAGGGCTCGGTCCAACTCTTATAAGATCCTACTACGGCTGGCTCCAGCTTTGGTAAGCTCCTACGAGGACTCGATCCAGTTTTAATGGAATCATACGAGGGTTTGGTCCAGCTCTGAGCGAATCCTACTTGCGCTGGATCTAGCTTTCAAGAAACCGTACTAAGGTTCGATTCAGCTCTGGTGAGCCCCTATCAGAGCTGGGTCCAGGTTTGAGAGACTCCTACGAGGTCCACCCCGGATCGAATCCCACTCGGGCTGGATCCAGCTATGCTGCAATCTGCGTAAGGCGGGGACCACAACTAAGAATCCGACCAGGGCTCTGGCCAGCACCACTAGAACCTCTTCAACGGGCAGACCCAGCTCGAACGGAATCCTACCAGGGCTGGATCCAGCTTTCGTACAATCCAGCGACAGCTCGATCCAGCTCTAATAGAATCTTACGAGGGCTCGATCCAGCTCTGGTAGACTCATACGAGGGCCAGACCCAGTCTCATGGAATCCTACTCAGGCTCTAATCGGATCCTACTAGAACTCGATCCGATTCGGACTATGTCCACCTCTAATCGAATCCCACTCGGCTTGGGCCCTGGTCTCATATAATCTCACTAAAGACACAACTCGGATGATATTTTAGTATAACTCAATCCAGCTCTACTTGAATCCTGATACGCGTCGTCGTCGTTGTCGCCGTGGTCGTCGTCGTCGTCGTCATTGCCCGACGGGGGAGTGCGTGGCACGGTTCGGACCCCCCCTGTCCCAGCGTCCACAGAAAACGCTCCCTCAAACCTCGCAAGAGGCACCAAAACGACCCCAGGAACAGACACGGGATAGGCCAAATGCCACTAGATATCGTGACCAAGATGAAGCCATAATGAAACCAGAAACGCGTTGTCGAAACAATATGTGTTTGAACACGCACACATATTCATATGTGCGCGTGCGTGTGTTGAGATACGTCTCGACCTGCCATATGTCGTACATTATTTGTGCGGGCACCTGCTGGGAGAACTCACTGTATGTACGCGCCAACTTGCCGCGCCAAATGCCCACACCGCTTCGCAGCATGTTGCATCCACTTCCCCGCTCGCGAGCTTGGCGAACACTTCTGCACGGTGAGCGTCCCTCTCCGACGGTGCGCTTCTGGGCATGACAATGCTTTTGACTAACACCATCGGGGAGACATGGCTCACGCAGGATGCCTGTTGCGTGAACGTCGCAAGTTCGAACGCGTACCTCACTGTTAATCCGCATGCTCAGTCGACCTCACCTGCCCACGCAATCTCGTCCTTGGCTTCAGCCTCTCACTGTTCATCACTGCCTGGTGTTGATCGTAATTGCACTCGTTGCTCCCTGCATTGACCCTGCACCGAACACCCTTCCTCTGCATCGTACGGGGGATCAACCAATTTGCCAACGATCGGGTATTTCTCTCTATACGTATCCCAATAAGTTGTGTTGAGGTTCTCCAATTTTCGCTCCTGCAAAGAAGAATTTACTACACTACTTCTGCATACATGCAACATTCTAGCCGAGAGCCTTGGAAACCGATACTCGTCCCGAAGGGCTTGCGTGCACGACTATTGGGGAAAGACGCCTCGCTTAACCAGTGGTTAGTGCGCAGCCGTTTAAACCTGAAGAGAACATGGTGGCACTGTGGAATACAGGCGAGGAGGCTTCCGAACATTGTGCAAGGGAGGAAGAAGAATACTCCAAGACACGCGACAATGTGAATGCACAGAACAGGAAGCGGCACCTGGTAACCTGCGGGGCCTTCCGCGAGGAAAAGCAAAAACTGGAATGCGTAAACACATAACGAAATGACAACGGGCAATGATACACTGCAGAAAAGGAATCAGCCATTGTGGGTGCACTTCTATTTGCCTCCTGACTCTCTATCAGACGACGTGTACACTCAAGACTACATCAACCTTGCAATGCCATAGAACACCGCAAAAGCTGGCATACATTCTGTGGGCAACGGGACCCGAATGTATCCGATAATGAAAACATGAACCACTATCGCTATGGCGGAGGAAAACGATTCCAAAGAGAGCAAGCGTCACAAACCGGCCTCAGTGTGGAACAACTGGAACGTCGTAATGTGGGAGTCTTCTGTGTGAGACGCTGCGTGCAACGAGCTAGAGAAGCAACGTTTCACAAAAAAGGTATGGGCTGGTAGACTCATAGACCTGTGCCAATGAGAGGCTAACCAAATCGAACACGTAAAAGTCATAAACTGGCTCCAGGGCAACATTTTTTAACACAAAAAACTTCTAAAACAACCACGCAACGCGGCTGGCTCGCCGCCATCGCACTCGCCCTGCGCCGTTGGAGCCGATGGCAGGCTGGCGCGCTTTTCAAAGCATTCGGGCGGGCGCAGCGCCAGGACATTCAACAGTATCTGATCGAAAGTTGGGTGGTGAGATCGAAGTGGAACGGAGAGCCCCCCTACCGGGAAATCGATTTCGGTTTCGTGTTCGTGCGTGCCGTGCGGGCGAGGCGAAGCTGCGTGGGCGGGCGAGAGAAAGTCTCCTGTGGCTGAGGCGCGGCCGGAGCAAAAAAAACCTTGACCGGGCGGCCGGTGCCGCGCGGTGTCCCGGCCGGACCAAAAGAACCTTGACCGGGCGGCCGGTGCCGCGCGGTGTCCCGCCGGTGTCCCGCTGGTGTCCTTTCGGTGTCCCGTCGGTGTCCCGATGATGACGTGGATGATTATAATGATGATGGTGGTGTGATCGTTAGGGGAACCGATAGTGAGATCGATAGTGAGATCGATTGTGGGATCGCTGGTGAGATCGATAGTGAGACCGGCCGAGAGAGATCGATGATGAGATCGATTGTGAGATCGATGGTGAGATTGATCGAGTGAGTTCGATTGAGTGAGACCGATGGAGAGATCGATACTGAGATCGATAGTGCAAGAGGCGGCGCGGGCTGCGCCAAGCTTTGCCAGCGCTTCAATCTTCTGTGGCCAAATGGCGCCGTTAGCTGCCGTTGCGCAGGTTGGGCAGGTTCCCAGGGGAAGGTGACGTAAACAACTCGACACCAACGCCCCTCAGAGCGAGCGGCAACGCAACTATCTCCACTGGCATTGTCACAACAACATTCACCACTGTTGCCCATTGCTGGGCCCCCCCCCTCAACCTCCTTATCACCCGCAGGGTGGTCGTATAGGTATGTTTACATGTTCCTGCTGCTCCTCGCCAGCCTGGCCATCTTTCGCTCCTCCTCTCCTCCCCACTTCTTTTAAAAATGTCGGATGATAATTTCCCTTCTTCGCCCATCTACACGTCTTGCTTCCGACTGGCTTGCGGCAACTCCCAAGCAACTGCTCCCTCTTGCACGCCGTGGGCTGCGGTCCCTTCTTTATGCACTCTGGAGCAGGTCCCATCTACGGCACGAGATGCGGCAAAGGGGCTGCACAATCCATGTCTACCTACTCTCCTTTCCAAAGTCTCTTCTCACTCCTGGCCCCTGCCACTGCCACCTGCTCGTCCCGTGCCGCGCCCGTGGCCAGAAGAAGACAAATCTTAGGTCGGGCCTGTCCCCCTACAGGGGGATGTTGGACGAACAATTTAAAATACACAGAAAATGCTGAAAAGGATGCTCAACAATACTCAAAACATAATCCCCAGACTATTTTTTTTTTTTTGCTATTTTTGAATACTCCCCTTGTAGAGGGACGGGCCGACTTGAGACAAATCTGCAGAAACATCCGCGTTGCGAAGGCCGGCCCGGCCTTCTCGGGCCCGTGCTGGGCCCCCCTCCTCCCTGGGCGCGGAGCGCGCAGGGGGCGGCGCCGGAGGCGCCGACGGGCGAGTCCCACGCTGACCCGAGAAATCCGCGCGGAGCTCCGAGAAATTTGGCTGCCCCGATACGCAACACGCAACACGTGGCGTGTTGATACGGAGCTCAATGCGTGGACTGAAAGCGTAGGTCCGATGCGATACCTTCGCCCAAACGTGGTCCAATACGTAGACCCAGCACGCAACGTGTCGACACGGACGTCTTGAACACGGGACGTGTTGTATTTCAGAACGGGCGTATCGAGGCAACTGAGCCGAGAACGTGTGTTCATGTTTTTGTGTTTTGCTTCGAGGTGCCACGCGGCCCAGCAGCGCACGAAGTACGCACGCGTGCCGAGCTCAGGCTGCCGCGTCCAGCAGCCACCAGGAAGCCCCCCCCGATGTGGCCGCCGCGGAGCCCCTTCGCCGCCGCCTTCTGCACGCGAGCGCGGGCATGCTTTCTCTACAGCGGCGGCGCGCGGACGGGCGAAAAAGCGGGGAGCTCGAGCGTCCATGGCCCCTTCTGGGTCCCCCAAGCCCAAGGTCTAGCCGCCATCGGCGCATGTCTCCAAAACGCCGGCCCCAGCACCCCGACGATAATGCGGGATGACGATGAATAAAAAAGGGGAGAGAACGATTTAAAAAATAGTTATCTGCTATTTCTGCACAAGTTTCTGACTGGAGGGGAACGATTAAAAAACATACGTTTATCCAGCCCGCGGCCGGGTTTTTCTAATCGTCATCCTGGGCGCCACCGCGTGAACACGACCCCCGGTCATTCATTAATCGTCATTCTCCATTAATGGACCTTCGGCGAGACTTTAGCCGTTGCCTACAGGTCCACCTCAAGAGGGCCGCGCGGGCTTCCAGAGCGAGATCCTGTGCTCCAGGGCTCCAAGACCGGCTCCAGACAGAATGGCTTCGGCCGGAGCGGCTTCAGCCAACGGCTGCGGCAGGCGCGCGTGGCCAGTCCTCGCCTCTCCTGCCTCGCCGCGCCCAGGGCAGCTGCTTCCTCAGGGGGCCACATGTGAACCCTACCCCTACCCACCACGAGTTCTGAGGGGGAGGGTGGGGTTCACCTCGTTCGGGAGCTCCCGAGCGAAGTAAATCCCACCCTCCCCTCAGAAATCGTGGGGGGTAGGGGTAGGGTTCACATGTTTTGGCGCCCGAGTTATCCGGGGTAACTCGGGTCCGGGGTAACTCGGGCTCGGATTCCCGAAAACCGAACCCGAGTTAGCCCTGACCCGAGTTACCCCTGATGATTCGGGGCTCTGACATGTGGCCCCCTATTCCTGGATCTCCCCTGGGCTGCGTCGTGCCCAGGACTCCGAGGCGAGGCCCGCCGTGGCGACGAGGGCCCCCCCAGAGGGCCCTCGAATGCGACAGCGCGAGAGAGCGAGGGAAGCAGGGGATCGGCCTCGGCGCGGAGGTTGCCCTCCCCCTCCCGAAGAGATTGCCCACGGGGTGGAACAAGCGGGCGCCCCGGGATCCCCTCGGCGCCGCCACGCTTTTTCGCGACGTGGGCCCCTTCCCCAGGACTTTTTTTTGCTCCTCCATTTCTGTGCCGTTCTGGCTGGCGGTCTCCGGGGGCCTGGCGGGGGCCCCCAGGGACCGAGAAGCGCCAAGCGCCTCCTGCCCAGCTCCTCTCACGAAGCGGGGCACCCCGGGTCCCAGACCTCCGCGCGCTCGACGTGCCAACACTTCGGGGACCCGGACCTTTGGACCCCCTCCCCCAGCCCTGGGACCAGCTCTGCATCCTCGGCAGTCCTTGGACTGCCCCGGGGGTCCCAGGACACGGCACGCCAGAGGCCAGAGAGAACGCGGAACAGCCACAGGCTCAAGATCTTCTGCGGTCGGGCACTTGGCGGCACTGGCGACACCCTGTGGCCTGCAGGTGGATCGCCTATCGCTCCGCTCTGCGGGGCGGGAGGCTGGGAACAGCTCAGGACGCTGACGCTGGGGTGCTGGGACGTGGTGAGCGTGTCGCGCCGAAGCGTGGTGGGCCAGAACCGGCGGCGCGACATGTTAAACAAACGTTCCTGACCGTAGAAGGGCACAGGAGGAGAGAGGGGTCAAGGGAGGGGGGAGGGAGCGAGGTGGGGAGAGGGGGATGTGGGCAAGCCAAGTGCGCTCGCGTCATATCTGGCGTCCTACCCCTCCCTCCCATCCCTTACCATGGACCAGATCTCCTCTCTATTCGCATTGTCGGATGTCGAGCAGGGCAATGATCCCGAGAGGGTGCGCGATGCATCGTAGAGCACAGCAATGCAGGGCGTAGAAGAGCACGGCAGAGCGTAGTATGTCATAGCATGGCGTGGCGTTGCGTAGTGAAGACTCGCATCACAAAGCATTGCAACGCAAATAATGGCATCGCACAGCGGCACATAACATAACATATCATATCATGGCGTTGAGGATCAAAGCGTAGCATGGCATTGCATGGCACTGTCCTGTCAAGCACCGCATATCCTAGCAATGCAGCTGAAAGATGGCATCGCGCAGCGGAACACCACATAGCATTACATTGCATGCCGTGGCATGGCACTGGAAATAATGACGTCAGCGCTGCAGCGGGAGCACGATTCGGAACGAGCGGAAGCGCGGAAATGAGGCCAACGCTGCAGCGGCAGCACGATTCGGAACGAGCGGAAGCCCGAAAATGAGGCCACCGCTTCATCGGGAGCAAAATTTTGGAATCAAACCCAAGCGAAAACCCAACTCACGGGAATCCAGTGTGTAAACAAAACAATGCGCGGGGAGGGGCCAAACATCTTCTGGACGTCATCAGGGAAGAGAGGAGAGTAGTCATCATAATTGTGTAATTGTGGAGGGGAGGGAGGGGGAAGGGGTGTGGAGGGGGGAGGATCGGACCGACTCGGCAGGAGGAAGCGTCAAGCTTCGCAGCGCCGTCTGGCCCCTGGACCCCCCTCCCTGAAGGGGGGCCACAAGTGTGGACCACAACGCTCAAAATCAGCACTGGCAACACTTAAAACCCACCCTGCCAAGCGGCCAAGAGCAGAAGAGAGGGGGGCAGGAGGGATGAGGGATCAGGGAGGGAGACGTTTGCCACAGCTCCCGACCGCAATCCCGGGCCCGCCATCGCTTGGACGTCGACCCCTGGGCATTTGTGTTGCTCCGTGCGTGTGTTTGTTTTTTTTTGCAGGGTGACCTACACAAACAACAGACTGCTCCTCGATGCTTCCTGCACAAGCAAGAAGCATTGGGCGCCCGAGTTATCCGGGGTAACTCGGGTCCGGGGTAACTCGGGCTTGGATTCCCGAAAAAGGAACCCGAGTTAGCCCTGACCCGAGTTACCCCTGACCCGAGTTACCCCTGATGATTCGGGGCTCTGGACGCCCGAGTTATCCGGGGTAAGTCGGGTCCGGGGTAAGTCGGGTTTGGAATCCCGAAAAACGAACCCGAGTTAGCCCTGACCCGAGTTACCCCTGACCCGAATTACCCCTGATGATTCGGGGCTCTGGACGCCCGAGTTAACTGGGGTAAGTCGGGTCCGGGGTAAGTCGGGCTTGGAATCCCGAAAAACGAACCCGAGTTAGCCCTGACCCGAGTTACCCCTGATGATTCGGAGCTCTGAGGGCTCCTGCGGAGACGCCCCCCGTTCCCCCCCCCCCCGCGCGGCTCCTCGATGCCCTCCAGGTCCATGTCCAGCAGGCTGGCCTCCGTGTCGGGGGCGGCTGCGCACCCCGTCGCCGGCGCCGCTCTCGTCATCGTCGTCGTCATGGTCGCCGTCGCCGTCGCCGTCGCCGTCGCCAACGCCGTCGCCAACGCCGTCGCCGTCGCGTCGCCGTCGCCGACGCCGTCGCCGTCGCCGACGTCGTCTTCGTCGCTGTCACTGTCGCCATCGCCGCCGTCGTCGCCGTCGCCGTCGTCGTCGCCGTCGCCGTCGCCGTCGCCGTCGTCGTCGTCGTCGTCGTCGTCGTCGTCGTCGTCGTCGTCGTCGTCGTCGTCGCAGTCGTCGTCGTCGTCGTCGTCGTCGTCGTCGTCGTCAACGTCGTCGTCGCCGTTGTCTTTGTGTTTAACTTTGTCTTTGCCTTCGTCGTCGTTGTCCCCCCTCCCCCTTCTGTCCCATGTCATCTTCCTCCTGATCCTCCTCCTTGGCTTCCTGCTGCTTCAGCTACGCGTCCCTCCGTCGTCGTTGTCCTGCTCCTGCCTTCCTCCGCCGCCTCCTCCTCCTCCTCATCCTTTTGCTCCTCCTCGGCCAGGAATCGCTCACTCGCTCACTACGGCGACAAAAACGACACCAACGACATAATCTGTAACATCGGAATTGCGCCAGATCGCATCGTCCTCCTTCACATCAATACTGTTACCCCTAATCCTTCGTCCCTTCATCCGGGACCCCCTCCCATCCTACCTCCCGCCTTACATCACTCCTTCCATCCATCATTGCCTCCCTCTGTCCATCCATCCCATCCCCCTCTTTCCCTTCATCCATTCTCCCTCCCTCCTGGTTCCCCTGCAGTGCCTCCCTCATCTACCTTCGCGCCCGTTGACCCAGTGGGCTGGCGGCCTTCAAGCTGTGCAAGGCGAATGCCCTGGTGCAGTCGTGCCCAGAAAACTTGCCGTACGCCGCATCAGGCCTTGGTTGCCGTGTTGACTACTGGCCCTCATCCCGCAACCGACGCACCTCACAATGATCTGAGGTAAACAAGCAAGAACTGCCAGCAACCGCAAGGGTATTGCACGAAATGGCACAGGATGGGCGAGGTTATGATGCATCGATGGCCGCGGAGAAACCGGCCGTTGACTCCAAGCAAACTCGTTTTGAAACTCGAGCTTGACGATCTCATTCCCGCTGTTCCTCTTGAAAAGATGGGAGGTGCTGCGGCACCATGAGAAACCAAAATTTCTGACCGCGACGGGAAGGCCGGCGGGAAGGGCTGTGGACGAGTAGCGTGAATGCGCTCTCATTCTGCTTTTTGATAGCAAACATCTCCTAGCTAAACGCAAGCCGCCCCCCAGGCCATTCGTCGCGTCTGGGAGATTGGGGATTGAACTCGCGCCGTCAGCTGAACCAGAATCACGTGCCCCCAAAGTGCTTCCATGGTAGCTTGGCCTGTGTGCTTACATTTCGACGCAAACATCATGATACAACAGAGGTGCAACACATCATACCTCCACCTGGCGAGTTTCTTTCAGTGCTCCTGCTGCGGGCCACCTCAGAGTCTCGCCCCGCTGGGGATGTGCAAAAAATCTGAGCCATCTCCCGAAGAGCAGCAACTCTTATATTAGCCTTGCCGAGCTTGAGCCTCATCTCACCCCCAGGCTACAGAACGCTGCAATCAATAGATCGAGGAGGGGGGAGGGGGGGGAGGGTTGGAAGGAAGTGCCACCCCTCCACCCAATCCCTGGCAATCCGGGGCCAAGACTGCCGTCCCTCTCTCTCTCTCTCTCGCGGCCCGGCTGGTCCAGATGGAGCAGTTCGGCCAGTGTGCGAGTGTCATGTGGGGAAGAGCTGCAGGTGGGATGAGAATTGCGACAACGGCAGGGCAAAGCCCATCCGCTACCGAGGAGGAAAGGATGGGCGCGGACATACGCAGGTTTGGGTCCGAGGTTTGTGGCTTATACCCAGCTTCGCTGCCGAACGCTGTTACCTCATTCCACCGTTCGTCCTCCCCTGCGGAAGGGCGTCAACCTGCACGAGCTGTACCCTGCTCGCTTCTCCCTGTTGTCCTGTGCGGAACCGCTTCCCTTCCGTCTGCAGAATCCACATGTGAATCTCCACCAGTCCCTCTCTGCCTTCGGCGCAAGTCCATCTCTTGGCATACCCTCTCTCCTTGGCCATGGAGGACAAACGGTCTTGAGGGAACGAGGCGAGCCCCGGATGCCCTGGAGGAGAAGCTCCCCTCGGGACTGGCGTTCCATGCCGAGCCGTACTGTGGGCTGCCCCAGAAAGCCCGAGGAGGGCCCCGAAGGGCCGAAGACAGCGAAACATGTCGGGACACGTTGCTGTTCAGGGCCCATGTTGCGGGCAAGAACCGTGTACACATCCATTGCGTCTCGAGTTTTCGGGCTTTCTTCCTCGGAAGCCCGAGGCGCACTGGTTATGGATACCATCTGGCATCTATCGAGGCTGGACTGTTGTCTAGATCCGCTGAGTTAACGGCTTTCGGCATCCCTTTCCCAATCATCCAGGACGCCGTCGAAATGGGTATGAACTTCAGTCGGGCGTGTCCCCCTACAGGGGGATTTCGGACGAAACTAAAATATATCCCCAAAAGAATCAAAAGTAAAGTGAAAACCAATCGTCCCCAGACTATTTTTTGATTGTTTTTGAATATTCCTCCTGTAGAGGGACAGGCCCGACGTAAGTATAAACCTTCCCCGCACATGTTTCCTCGCACTGGCCCGAAAAGAGCTGCACCTCGGACCTCTGCCCGCACACGCTTTGGCCCGAACTCCGGCATGGAGCCCGCCCGGCGCGGCGAGGGGCACTGGAGCCTCGACCCTCCGATCCCATCTTCGCGGAGACTCCCCCCTCCCCCTCCCCCTTCTGTGGCAACTCATGGGCGCCTCCTGTGCCATCTTGCTGGTTCTTGCCAATCGACGCTGACCGATGCTGCTCGACGCTGGCCGACGCCGAATCGACGCCAATCGATGCTAGATCGGCGCTTGCCCCATCGACTACCAGACGCCATCGCACGTTAATGCACTCCAGAGACGGAGAAACAAGGACATACAAGGCCTCCATGATGTGCTACAGCTGGACCTAAGATTGAAGACCATCCTTCAAGAACGTGAGACCCGCAGGCCAAACTGAATAACACTCGAGGACACCCTCCCCCCGGAGGCACAAGAGCATCCAACAGACACGAGAAACATCAGGGTGCCCTCTCCGAACCGACCTCGATCTGATACCTCGGGTCCGACCGTACTGGACATTCCCCACCTCTCTCTCGCTCAGGGCGGACGAGAGAAGCGGCAGTGGCAGCGAACGCGCGCCTGGAACTTCCTGGGGAGACGGAGGAGGGAGGAGGGAGTAGGGAGGAGACGACGACGACGACGACGACGACGACGACGACGACGACGACGACGACGACAATGCCGACGACGATGACGACGACGACGACAACGACGGCCCTGCGTCGGGCTGAGCGATGGCGTCGGGGCGCCAGCACACTGTTCGATCAGTCTAACCCGCGTCTGTGTCGCTGTGCGTCGTCCTGTGCGGGGCACGTGCGGGTCCTCCAGATGGGGGTAGCAAGTGGGGGCAGCAATAGACGCCTCCCAGGTGGGGTCGGAGGATCGCGCCGCATCGTCTATGCATCGCCGATGCATCGGCGATGCATAAGCGATGCACTGGCGACATCGGCGATGCATCGGCGACGTGAGCGTGGAGAACATCGGGCTCCACATCGAGCCGCATCGCCGATGCGTCTGCGATGCGGCGCGATCCACCGACCCCATCTGCTCCGATCCCATCTGGAAGGCCTGGAAGTCAGGGTGGGGATTGCAAAGGGGGTGGCAGGGGGAGGTGGAGGAGGAGGAGGAGGAGGAGGAGGAGGAGAAGGAGGAGGAGGAGGAGGAGGAGGAGGCTGGTACGTCCACGGTGTCCACGGTGGGCGCTGGGCGCCCTGCGCGTAAAAGCTATGCCCGCTGGTCACGTTGAACACGCGCCCCCACACGGCGAGATAAAGAAGGCCGCTTCCTCCGCGCGCCCGGGGCGGAGGAGGCAATGGAGGCGGGGGAGGGGAGGGGAGTGAGGGGAAGCAATGGGCGGGGGGGAGGGACGGAGGGTATGGAGGGGAGGGGAGGACATGGAGACGGAGGACGACAGAGGAGGTGGACGAGGATAAGGATGAAGAGGAGCATGACGAGGGTACGAGGATAAGGATGAAGAGGAGGGCGCTCAGAGCTCGCATGGCCACCTGCGAGCTCTCAGCGCTTCTGGACAGCACCTGCTCCCTCCATGGGGCCACCCAGCGGAGGCTCCAGGGAGCCCCCAAAGCCCCCAGGGGATTCCCGGGAAGCCCCGGGAGGCCCCCAAGGAACCCCAGTAAGTCCCGAGCAGCCCCAGGAAGCGCCAGGGGTCTCCAGGGAGCTTCGGGAGTGCTCAGGCAAGCACCCGTCGCGCACTTGACGGCTCAGGGAACAGCAGGGAGGCCCAGGGAACCGAGGAATCCCAGCAACCCTGGGGACTCCCCGGGAGTTCCCAAGAGCTCCCAGGAAGACCCACGGCGCCAGGGAAAACTCAGGGAACCCTGCGTGGAGATCCCCCCAGGGAACCTAAGGATGCCCCAGGAAATCACAGGAAAGCCCGGGGAGCTCCCCGGGAGGGCGCAAAGCACTGCAGGCAGCCCGGGGAACTCGCAGGAACTCCCGCGAGACCCCTATAAAACCCAGGGAGCTCCATGACAATAATGACGATAACGACGATAATGACGACAATAATGACGATAATGACGATAATGACAATAATGATGACGATCATGACGATAATGATGACAATAATGACGATAATGATGACGATTATTGTCATCATTATAGGCTCCGGGCAGAGGGGGTCTTTCGTAATGGGGTCGCCCCAAAAACTGCAACAGTTCCTCCTGTGGCGCACGGCGCGTGGCAACCACGTGCTGATATTGCACGACCTGCGCATCTGGCACGAACGATTGCGCGAAATATTGCGCACATGTTCGAGACCCCCTTTGCAACAGGACCCACTCGCCCGAATCCGGACGCGGTCTCTGGAAAAAACCCAAAGCACAAGGCAACCACAAGAAATGCGACGCCGCTGCGACGTCGCTAGAAAAACCGCGTGGAATTTTTGAAGAATCCAGACGGACCGTCAGGAAACCGGATGACTTCTGAGAAATCCACAGAAGAATCCGGGGAAACCGACAAGACCCTCAGATGACCTTGCGGAATCCTGGGGGAACCAAAGGAAACTCCGAAGGGCAACCCTGCGGGATCCCGAAGGCTCAGACGTAGCCTGATGGATTCCGACGAACCCCCTTGATCGGAACCTCCTCTTACACAGATCCCCCCGCCATCCCGCACGGTGGTCGCGCAGTGGGATGCCAAAGGGTGCGACGCAGCTGCCGCGCCACCAGAACAGCCGCGTGGAACTTCGAAGGCTCGTGAGGGACAATGAGGAAACGTGATTGTTCTTGAGCAACCGAAGAATCCTGACGCAGCCTAAGGCTGGAGGGATCCCGACGAAACCCGTCGAACTGGATTCCTTCTTCTAGACAGGCCCCACCACCACCCCGCGCGGTGGTCGCGCAGCGATGTGCCCGCAGATGCTCATCGGCCGCGACGTATCCGCAGGGGCACCCGCGCGCAAGCAGCGCGCGTCGGGTCGCGCCGGCAAGCAGCATCCCCTTCGCGGGCCGAGATCCAAGCGCGAAGCTCACGTTCCGTGGCCCCCGCCAGCGCGCGACGCACGAGTCCTCCCCTGCGCGCGCGCGAGCACTGCCCAGTCGGGCGACGCAAACGGCTCGGCGCCGCGCTCCGGCCCCCTCGCAAAACTCGGGCTCCAGAGCCCTCGCCGCTGCGCCGCGCC
>CAUYUJ010014976.1:0-82500 GCA_963575745.1 Prorocentrum cordatum
CTCAGCCTGCATCAGCCTCAGCCTCAGCCTCGCCTCAGCATCAGCCTGCCTCAGCCTCAGCCTCAGCCTCAGCATCAGCCTCAGCCTCAGCCTCGGCCTGCTTCAGCCTCAGCCTCAATCTGCCTTCAGCCTCGGTTTCAGTCTCAGCCTGCCTCAGCCTCAGCCTGCATCAGCCTCAGCCTCAGCCTCAGCCTGCCTCAGCATCAGCCTGCCTCAGCCTCAGCCTCAGCCTGCCTCTGCCTCAGCCTCAGACTGCTTCAGCCTCAGCCTCAGTCTGCCGTCGGCCTCGGCCTCAGCCTCAGCCTGCCTCAGCCTCAGCCTGCATCAGCCTCAGCCTCAGCCTCAGCCTGCCTCAGCATCAGCCTGCATCAGCCTCAGCCTCAGCCTGCCTCAGCCTCAGCCTCAGCCTGCTTCAGCTCAGCCTCAGTCTGCCTTCAGCCTCGGCCTCAGCCTCAGCCTGCCTCAGCCTCAGCCTGCATCAGCCTCAGCCTCAGCCTCAGCCTGCCTCAGCATCAGCCTGCCTCAGCCTCAGCCTCAGCCTGCCTCAGCCTCAGCCTCAGCCTGCTTCAGCCTCAGCCTCAGTCTGCCTTTTCAGCCTCCTCAGCCCAGTCTGCTTTCAGCCTCAGCCTCAGCCTGCCTCAGCATTCAAAATGTGGCCCGGGAATGGAGTTCTGGGAACTCGAAGAACACGAAGTGGCCTACAGTTGGCTCCGGGCATTCAAAATCATGCCCGGGAATGGAGTTCTGGGAAGTCGAAGAACACGAAGTGGCCTACAGTTGGCTCCGGGCATCCAAAATGTGGCCCGGGAATGGAGTTCTGGGAAATAGAAGAGCACGAAGTGGCCTACAAAGGGCTCCGGGCATCCAAAATGTGGCCCGGGAATGGAGTTCTGGGAAATGGAAGAGCACGCTTTGATCGTCGGGTGGGTGTAAGTGCGGTAAGAGCGTTGTATATCCGATGAAATCGTTTCAACGAAGATGTATGTAGGTTGATGCTAGTTGACCTCACATATTCAACATATATAAAATATCGAACTTCGCATTCATCTACTTAACGTTTTGTTAGATAAGTATATTCAACAACATACCATACATACTACTCACAGAACCATCCATCTTATCAACTGAGCTATCGGGTACCACTGCCAAGATATATCGATACATACACCTCAACATACCCAACTTAGTAGCTAAGTCAGCTAAGTCGATGTGGGCTGTCCGATTCGGTTAACCCGAAATTTGCATAACTTTCTATGTTTTGCATGTTTGTTCTTGATATTGCTATGTTTCGGGAAAAAACCACAAAAAACGTTTTAACAACTACAACACAACAGTTTTTCAGGACAGGGCGCCGCAGGTCGACGCGCCGAGCCGCCCTCAGGACGCCTGCGGGGCGCGGAGGGGAAGGGGGGAGAGGGAGAGGGGGGGGGATCAACTATTCTTCAAACTGCCTCCCCTCGGCGGCCATCACCGCCTCCCCTCTCCTCTCCTCGTTGTCGGCGGCCAGCCCGCCCCCGCTCCCTCCTGCCGCCTTCCCTCCCCGAGCCCGCCTTCCTTCTTCGGCGGCATATCCGCCCCTCCCTCCTGCACCTCTCTATCGAAGGGCGGCGCATCCGCCAGCGGCATATCCGCTCTCGCATGCGCTCGTTTTTTCCTTTTTCACGTGATGGCGAGCACATAGCCATCGTCCTGTAGTCGCCGATAAGCCGCCCAGGCTGGCGGGATCAGCTCGGCGGGCATCACGGCGACGTCGCCGCGCGGCCGCCACAGGGACGCGCCTGGGCATGGCGCGCGCACCCATTCCAGGGTCTCCACCAGCAGGTAGCTGGCGGCGCCAGCCTGCGCGCAGCAATGCACGATGTACGCCTCGCCGTCGCCCAGGAGAAAATCCTGAGGGCAGCAACGCCTCGATTTTTGGGGGGGCACACGCATGTGCACCCCTAAATACCAAGGTTGGTTGCGCCGTCTGTCCTGGCTGCCGTACATCTGGCCGTCGATCGACGCCTCTCTGCTGGTCCACGTTTCAGCCCTGCGGAGGGGTTCCTCCTCCTCCTCCTCCTCCTCCTCCTCCTCCTCCTCCTCCTGGCGGCGAGCCGCCTCGGCGGCAAACCGCCTTCCCCTCTCCCAGCCCATCTTCCTCCACAAAGGGCATGCAAGGTTGCGCCCCGAGTGCCCGAACGTACTGTCCAGCTCTGGCGTGCGCCACGCTTTGGCGCGGGAGCGCGGCGCCTCCTTCGCTTCCTCCAGGAAGCAGGCGAGCATCGCCGTCAAGGCCGACCGCTCGAAATTCTCAGGGTTGTCGATCTCCTGCGACCTGGACCGAAGCAGGTTGTGCTTCCGCTCGAGTACGAAGGCGTCCAACCAGATGCCGTCCTCCGCAGGCTGGTCGGGGACGTGCCACAAATAATGATGCTTCGGCTTGATCAGGGCTGGCCCGTGCGCGGCTTTGTGCAGCGCCAAGGAAATCGAAACGGCCTTGGTCCAGACAGCTATCAAATTCGGCACGGCGCCGATCCTCAGGACGTAGCCGAACCGCCTGCCACCTAAGCGCTCGAGGATGCGCGCGGGCCGACGCGGTGCATCCTCGAACGCGCAGGCCAGCGTTTGCGTTTCAGCTGCGGCCGCATGTCCTTTTGCCCTGCATGTACAATTCGAGCATCTTCGCCATCGCCTCGAACGACCGCGCCGCAGCGTTCGCCATGCCGCTGGGACGCAGCTCTGTGTGCACCCAATGACGAATCAAAGGGAACACGGCCAAGCAATCCGACGCCTTGCCCACGAAGTGCGACGCCTTGCAGGTCGCTTTCTTCCGAGCCACGCTGAACAGAAACGCTGGCGGTTTCCTGCCGCGTCTGCCAGTCCGCCACGCCGAGCAGCGATCCCGCCACGTTCCCCACGCGTCGGGGATGACATCCCTCACCGCCTTGAGGAGCGCAAAGATTTCGACCTGCAAGGTCCCGCCGCTGGCCAGCATGGTATGCATGGGGTCCCTCACGTATGTGCTCGGCGGCGCCACCGTCCGCAACGCCTGGCACGCCACCAGAGAACGGTCATCCAGAGTGATGCCCATTGCCGTCTCCTTCGGGGGCCGGAACATCAGAAGGGAAGGAAGGGGGGGACATCAGAAGGGGATCGATGGAAATGTTTTCCTCCCTGGCTCCAGTCTCTCGATGTTCGCTCTGGTTGTCGTGTCCCGCAGCGACGCCAAATCATCATATTGCTGCAAAAACTCGTCTGACGACAGCGGGTCAAAGCGCGACGAGTCAGCGCACCAGAGAGGCACGAGGTAATCATCGTCGTCGTAGTCTGCAAGACATTCCGCCTGATCCAGCACAACGTTCTTGCATTGCAAGCACGGTCTCAGACCTGCAGCGCCCTTGGTGCAGAATGTCTCTTTTCCAGCCGCCTCGTCTGCAATCAAGCGGTGGAACTTGGCGAAAAAGTGCACGCCGCCGATTGGCGCACCGTGCTCCGACAGACTCTCTGGGCCCAGGAACAGCGCGCGAAGCAATGCCCGCGCCACGGCCGAGCCGCCGATGCTCTTCTTCACGACGACGCGCAAGGTGCCGATCGGCAGCCACGCAACCTCCTTCTGCAAGAAGGATCCGAACTCGAGGAAACTCGCATACACCGCGAGCTGATTCCGACGATTATCTATCTTCAAGGCGTTGCCCACGCCAATGTCGTCGTAGTACAGCAAAAGCCTCCACGGCCGATCGCGCGACACAGGGAAACGGCGCATCGCTTCCCAAAACATTGAACTCCAGAGAGGGCAGTCCGACAGGAGCCTCGGCATCAGCCGATGCGGCAGCGCCACGCTCCATCGGAAAGGCGTGCCGATCTTGGGCTGCAGCCGCACTGCGCTGATGAGATCGGCCACGGATGCCGTCTGCGATCGCTGCATGGCCCGAGCGCTCACGTCTATAGCATCGCCCGCGTCGTCGCCATGGCCAAGCGCAGTCACGATTCGCTCGAGCAAAGCCGCGGACACGCCGCGCAGGGCCAGACACTGTTGCAGTCGAGCCCGCTGCTCCACCTGCTTGTCCACCTGCAGGGCGCGTTTCCCCATTGCGCCGACGCCCGCGCGCGGGAGGGGCGGGGGCGGGGGGCAGCGCGAGGCCCAGCGCGGTTGAGAAAAACGAATTGCAGCCAGAGAGACGGAAGTGGAGGCGGGAATGGATCGCGGGGCGGAGTAGCCGCCGAAGGGCATGGCGGTGTAGCCGCCTGAAGGGTCGGGAGGGGCGGCGTAGCCGCCGAAGAGCGTGGGGGCGAGGGGGCATGGGGGAGGGGGGAGGGGGGAGGGGGGTGGGTGGGGGAGATTGCGGAGGCGCGAAGTGAGCGTAGCAACGGAACTTGCAAGGGAGATTTCTTTTTCTCGCACGCAATTTCGAGCTTGAGTTTCAAGCTCGGGTTCCAAGCCGCCAGCGCTCGGAGACGGGCGCGGCTGGCGGCTCGAGCTCGGGGCGGGCGCAGCGCGGGACGGGCGCGGCGGCGGCTGGCGGCTCTTAGTGCGGGTGCGCGTGCTGCCTCCAACTCCTCATCCACCTCCTCCTCCTCTCCTCATCCTGCCTCCTCTTCCTCCTTATCCTCCTCTATCGGCCCAGCCGATCGCCGCTCAGCTCTCCTGGTGCGGCTGGCGGCAGAAGAACCGAATGCCGCCTGGGATGTCCTGCACCATCTGCTTCGACATCTGGCACAGCATCTTGCCGCGCTCCTCGGTGCGGCGCGCCTCCTCCATCATGCGCCGCGCCTTGTCGATGAGCATCTGGCCCTTGATGCCAACGGCGCGTGCATGGCGGCAACGATTGCGCCACTCGATGAAGCGCACCACGATGGTCGCCCAGCTCCACGCACTGCCACCCGTGATGAGCTCGAAGTCATCGACGTCGTACTTGTCCGCGATGCTCGCCATGGCGGCGCAAGACCGCGAAGGGGCACGACCTCGAGCGGCTCCACTTGAGCCACAAAGACTACGGATGAGGGGTGGGACGGTGGCAGATCATGTCATTGGGAAACGCGAGAGAACGGTGCGAGCGCGGTGGGCAGCAAAGGCGGCATCTCCGCCAAATGAAGGCAAGGCGGCATGTCCGCCAAGGGCTTGCGAGAGTGGAAAGGCGGCATCCCCGCCAAACGAAGGGCTGCGGTGGTAACGAGTGGGGTGGCGATGGCAACGAAGAAATGTTTTTTTCAACAACAATAACAATTGTACGAAATCACACACCTCGTCATGAGCGGCCCAACTGCCGCCCCTGCCAAGGAGCTGCTTCGCCTCTGCTTCGTCTCCGACCGCCAATCGATGGGATTCCCAACGGTGTCGCTGGCCTTCGCGAGCCACAGCTCGCGCGGTAGGGTCTCGGGCAGGACGCGCTCGAGCAGGAGGGAGTTACGCAAGCGCTTCGCCTCGCCAAGTGAGGCATCGGAGCGCGATGAGCAGCAAAGGCGGCATCTCCGCCAAATGAAGGCAAGGCGGCATGTCCGCCAAGGGCTTGCGAGAGTGGAAAGGCGGCATCCCCGCCAAACGAAGGGCTGCGGTGGTAACGAGTGGGGTGGCGGTGGAAATGTTGTTTCACCAACAATAACAATTGTACGAAATCACACACCTCGTCAGGAGCGGCCCAACTGCCGCCCCTGCTCACGAGCGGCCCAGCGGCCGCGGCTTATTCGGGTCCTTCTCCACCTTTTTCAGGCCGTACTTCATGATGTACTGGGCCACCATGGGGCGCTCAGGTGCTGTGCTTCTGCGCCTCCTTGAGCATCCCCGCGATGGCCCTCGCCGCCGAGCTCGCATCCTTCTGGATGCTGATGGCCTCGTCCTGCGTGATCGTCAACGCCACGCCGCTGTGCACGCGCTTCTGCGCCACCGCCTTCATGACTGCCACAGACTTCCTCGCCGCCTTCGCGTTCTTCACAGCCCATGACGGCACCTTGTCCGCCTTCTCATGCTCGAGGTACCCGTCCAGCTCTGTCTCGAGCCTCGTTGCGGTGCCGATCCACTTCAGCGCCAGGTTTTTCTCCTGCGTCTCCTTCTTGGCCTGCTCGGCCTTCTCCCTCGCTTCCTGTCGCCTCCGCTCCTTCTCAGCGTCCTTATCCCTGCGGAGCCTTCGGGGTTGTCCGAAAATGACAACACTTCGAGCCGAGCGAAATCAATAACCCGATCCGAACCTGAAGAGTTGAACGGAAACCGAAAACGAATGCGAAGCCCAGGCGACACCCCTGCGTTGAACCCCCAAACGGCCTGCTCTTGCTCCTGTCCTTGCTCTTGCCGCGGCTCTTGCTCCTGCCCTTGCGGCGGCTCTTGCTCCTGTCGCGGTCGCCGCGCGAGCGGCTCCTGCTGCGGTTGGTGTCGCGACGTCTGTCGCGGCGTCTGCTCCTGCTGTCGCGCCTGCCCCTGCTGTCGCGCCTGCTCATGCTGCGCCTCCTCCTCCTGCGGCTGTCAGACCTGCGCCTGCGGCGCCGCCTGGATCTGGACATGTCGCTCTCGTCGCTTCTGTCGCCCTTGTCGCCGCCGTGCTCTGCGACGCCCGTCGAGGCCGCTGCCCGCGGGCCGCTCTGCTTCGCCTGCGTCCTCTTATCGGTGTACAGCTCGTTGCGCACTGCGGCCTCCACTGTCTCGCTCCAGGCCGCCTCCAATTGCGGCCTGTACGTCCACTCCCCGAGATCAGGGTTCCACCTCTTATCCTGCACATTATCTTCAATCTTTTTCGCGTCGAAGCCGTCGTGCGCCCACTTCCTCAGCGGAAGGTACTTGCCACCCTTGCGGACGCGCTCCTCCTCCATCCGTTGGACAGTGATTGAGCTGACCACGAAGGCTTCAATGCGATCGAGGTTCGACAGCCCAGGATCTTCTGCCAGATCCTTGTAGAACTGCTGCTTGAACTCACTCTTCATTTTGGCGAAACACTTTGGCGGCCACTGTCCGAACCTCCGAGAAAGGCGCACCCCGTTCGTGTTGCACGCGTCGCACTGGTAAGTCGACTGGCCCTTCGCCCTGATCCTGTAGTTGCACTCCTTTGCCGTGCGACAGCAGCGGTTGCAACGCGCGATGCTATGCCCGATGCCATGCACATCCACGAACTCCCCTACCTGGGGAGCGCCTGCTGGCGGATCGTCCTGAGCTGCCTCCTCCTCCTCCGCCTGCGGCGCTGCCGCCTCGGGCGAGCGCTCCTCATTCTCAACCTTGGCTACCGCGCCCTGCGGTGGAGCCTCTTCCTCCTCAAGCTCACGCTTGGCACTCTCAAGCTCATCCTGTTTGACGCCGAGCTCGGAACCAATCTCGTCGCCGCGCTCCTCGGAGCCCGATGCCGCCTCTGACGCTGCGTCGTCCGGCTCTGGTGGCAAAGCCGCTGCGCCCTGAGGAGGCAGTTCTTCGGCGGGAGCTGCGGCTGACGCAGCTTTGCGAGCCGTCCTCAACGCTGCGGGGTGCTTACCTTTGCCCTTGCCTTTGCTTTTCCCGCGTGCCTTCGGCGGCCCTGCGTCGGTCAATGCGAGCGGCGGCACAAGCTGTCCAGTCAGTGTCATCTGCGTCCCCGATAGCTTAGCTTTCCCACGGGGCTTCGCTGCGGGCGCCTTGGTCATCACTCCCTTGTTTTTCGGCCTGGCTGCTCCGAACATCACTGCCAGAGAATGCTGCTGGTGATCTTCAGCGGGCGGCGTCCCCGCCATGGCGGCGTGACCGCCTTGGCACGCGAGAAGCCGCGCGTCGCGCGCGGCCCTGATGCCAAGATGAGCTGGACGCGAAGCGATGACGAAGAAAACGCGCGGTAAGTGAGGCGGGATAGCCGCCAGCGGAATAGCCGCTTCAAAGGTGGAGGGAGGGGTGGAGTGAGGTATGAAGGGGGCGGCATATCCGCCAGCGGACTCGCCGCTTGAGAGGGTGCAGGGGCGCGGCGAGGGAGGCGGATTGGCCGCCAGCGGACTAGCCGCTCGAAGCGTGGCGGACGCACGAGGTGATACGGATACTGAAATGAATTGCGCGCAACATGACAACCACACAAAATTGACATCATGTTATCATATGTTATCATATGTTATCAGGCGTGTGATAACACCATGCTAACACATGATAACACCTGATAACATGTTATCAGGTGTTATCAGGTGTTATCAGGTGTTATCAGGCGCGTGATAACATATGCTAACATATGATAACAGCCAACGTTTTTTTGCCAGTGCATGGCGGCGGCGTAGCGGCACGTCCGCCGAGTTAGTTAAGCGGAGCAGCAGGGGCGGAGCGGCGCCCTGCGCTACCGACCGCGGACGGCGCCGCGTGCTTCAAACCGCTGCCTGAGCGGCAGCGAAAAGACGGGCGAGCGCGGAAGCGAGGCGCGCTGCCTGAGCGGCAGCGAAGAGACGGGCGAGCGCGCGCAATCGGGGCGCGCTGCCTGAGCGTCATCATATGCAAGGCGATGGGGGGGTGGGCGGACATGGCGATGCAGCACATCCAGAAAATAGCCGCACTCATTCTTATGCGGATGCAGTTTTCTCCACCCAGCCCTTTTGCCAAATCCCATCCAACCGCCCACCTGTCTTATCCGCCGAAGTTCCCTCACCTTCCTCCCGCTCCGCTCGTCCACTCGCCCCCATATCGCCTTGCATTGGGGGACGGCTACTCGGCCGCCTGCGTGGCCAAAATTCACCTCGGCGTGGCGGCCTTCACGAATTGAGTGCGGATGGAGTGTGTGGGGGTGTCCTAATTTGTTCTGACACAGGGGTGTGGATTGAAATTGCGTTGGAGGAGTGGGAGGGGGGCGTGTAGGGCCGACGCGTCGCGCCGCCTGCGCGAATGAGGCTACTGATGCTGAGGCGACATCAGTGCTGCCAGCCGTGCACCTGCACCTACGAGGTCGCGTTGCGCACCAGCCAGCTCGCGAGCACGTCCTCGCACTCGGCGATGCATTGCTCCTCTTGGCGGAAAGCGTTCACCGCGCGCTCCGCTATCTGGGCGCACATCTGCGTCGCAGTACGCGCGCGGCGCAACGAGTCGAGCACAGCCTGGCACTGGGTGCCGTTGAGCACCACGATGCTATCGGGCGACATCTGGCTGGCCAACGCCGTGGACATCCTCATGCCCGCCGTGGCTGACGAAGCTGCGCCTGACGATCCGCTGCCCTCCGAGAACGCGTCCTTCAGCTGGTGCGAGCGCTCCACGCGGGATTGTGGAGGGATTGGCGCCAGCTCGACCTTCGGCGCCCCCTTGCGCCTTTTGGCGGAGCCCCAGTTGGCCTTCTCCTCCTCCCATTGGCGCCACTCCGCGAGGTCGACTTCCCACGAGTCGGCCTCGAGTGCGACAGCAGCTACCTCCGCTTCGTCCTCGCTCAAGTCGTGGTACGGCGACACGCGAAGGTGGTTCACCAGCTTGTTCCTGGCCTCCTCCACTGTCTCTCCCTGGAACCACTTGCCGCCCCTTTTGCAGCTGCTGCTCTGTGGGCACTTGAAGCCGAACATGACGGTCTTCTCGCCCTGCTGGCCTGCCATGGCGGCAGGGCGAGAAGTGCACGGCTAGCGCAGGGGCGGCGTGGGGCGCGAGCCTGTGCGCGCCTAGATTCGAGCCGATACAGCGTCCCAACAACAAAAACATACATGTGTAAGAGGCGCGGTGGCATCGCACATTTCGGGATGCCAGCAGGCGGCGGCGGCGGTTTAGCCGCCAATGGAGGGCTCAGGGCGGCGTGGCCGCCAATGGGCGGTTTAGCCGCCAATGGGCGGCGTGGCCGCCAATGGAGGCTTCAGGGCGGTTTAGCCGCCAATGGGTGGCTCAGGGAAGGACTGGTGTTTTTTTCCAACCGCATAGAACAAACCCGATGCGCCGATGCTCGTATCTGAACGGCGGTTGTCCGCCAGGCGGGGGGAGGCGGCGCGTCCGCCAATGAGATAGATCGGCAACGAAGAGAGGGGAGGAGAGATGAGATGAGACGAGGCGGGGAGAGGCGGCGCGTCATGACGCGTCAGCGCGGATAGCTGCAACTATCCGCGCTCGAATTACGGAAGCTATGCACCCCAGCCCGCGCTTGCGTCCACGCGATCACCCTACAAGAAGACATCTCCGCGGGCGGGCGGGCGCGGCTTCGCTGGCGGTGGTGCCATCTTGCTTGTCGGCTGCAGCCGACGCCCTGCCCTCGGCTGCACCATGCTGGGCTTCCCTGCTGGCGGCTGCCTGGTCTTCGGCGGCGGCGGCCCCATGGTCTTCGGCGGCGGAGGCGGAGCTGGAGGGTTCATATTGCCAGTCCTCCACGGCGCCTGCTGAGGCATCGTCTTGGGCAAGTTCGGCGCCATGGGCTCCCGATGCATCAGCTGAGGCTTGGGGACGTGCGCCTCGCGCACCCGCGGCGCTGCCTTGTTGCCGTGCAGCTTCGCGTACATCTCGCGCTTTGCGCCACCTCGGTTCCCCCAGCGCTTCGCATTGGCGCGCCACGCCTGGCCCTGCCACGTCTGCGGCCCGCCCATGGCGGGGCCAGGCGGGCCGCGGTCGCGGAACTTCTTGTAGTCGTACTTCATCTGGTACTCCTTGAGCACGGCGAGCACGGTCTCCGACCGCCAGTCGATGGGATTCCCAACGGGGTCGCTCAGCCAGGCTCGCAGCTGCGCCCTGAACGCCTCCACCGCGCTGGGATGCGCCTCCACCGCCTCGGGGGGCTCTTCCACCACAGGCGTCGCGCCCCGCATGTGCGACGCGAGCTCCTTCACGAGAGCCGAGGGCGGGAAAGGCCGCTGCCGCGGGTCCCGCGGCGGTGACGTCGGCCCCCGCCTGCGCGGCGGCGTCGACGGTGCCCGCGGGTGGCGCGGGCTGCGCGATCGCGCTGGCTGCGCCGCCAACGTGGGCGCGCTGGCTGGCCGACTGCCGCTGGCGGAGGAAGACCGATCCCCTGCGTTGTTGTCCACGCCCGCAAGGTCGGAGAGCAACTGCATCGCTGGCCCGAACATCTCCTGCGCCGAATCGCCAAAACAGTTCGACCGAGAGCGGCCAGCCAGTTTCGCGCGCGATGCGCGCGTCCCTGGCTACCGCACGCGGGGCCACTTGTTTTGGCGATGCAGCTGCCTCCAACGCGTCGAACGCGCTGCCGCTGTCTGCCATGGCCGCGGCCGCAGTGCGAGGCGCCGAGCGCGACGCGGTGGCTGCGGCGCAGCCTCGGCGCGCGGGCCCCAGCCCACGCGTCGGCGCGAAAGGGGGGGGCCGACCCCGCGCGGGCTCGCGGGCACCCGCGGGCCGCGGGCTTGAACCGAAATGGAATCGGACGCGGAAGCGAGACTTCGGGAGGAGGGGGGGGGGTTGCCCATGGACCCATTGAAGTCTTGGAGCTCCTCGAGCCCTCGGGGGCCTCTCAGAAGGGCCCCGCTGGTTCTTGCGACGGGGTCTCGGGGGGAGGGGGCAGAGTGAGGGTGGCATTGGGAACCAGAAATATAAGTGAACTGGTGTCCCTTTGAATGTGCAGGTCTTGGTTCACTTGTTTTCGTCGTTGAACGGGCGGTGGCAACGTCGGTGCCTTCGCGCGCGCCCATGCCATTCTGGGTGAACGCCTTCGCCGTTCGAGCAGTGGGCGTCTCCCCGACGTTAGTTGGCGTGGGATCCAGTGCCTGACAGCGGAGAGGGGGGCGCAGGGACGTGGCGCGGGGGCGCGGAGTGGGCCGATTAGGGGAGGGGGGCGGCGGCATGTCCGCCTGAAGGGCGGAGGAGCGCAAAGGGGTGGGGCGGGGGCGGCATGTCCGCCACGAGTTGGAAGGCGAGAAGGCTGCGCTACAAGGCGGCATATCCGCCACGAGGCGGCATATCCGCCACGACCTTTTTGTTATCCCGAGGCCGCCCCGTTGGCCTGGAGAGTTGAAGAGTCGTAGCGCGAATTACTCGCCGCGCGCCCTGGCGGCGAGCTCCTTCTTGACCAGCTCCTCCGCCTCCGCGATGGCCCTGGCCTCGGAGCGATCGGGCGCAACGAGGCAGCAGGGGGCGGAGGGGGCGTCGAGGCAGGGGCGAAAATGAAGAGAGCGCGGGGAGGGCGTCGAGAAGGGCGTCGGTGAGAATCTGGCCTTGTCGGCCTCATCGCCCGCGATGTACTTCAGGCTGACGTTGCTGCCAGGGACGCCGACCCTGCCGCTGCGGAACTGCACCTGGGGGGCGGAGCAACGATGAACAGTCGCCTGAAAGGCGGCGGGCGCGCAAACTGCGACCCCAGCGGGGCTGCTGGGAATCGCCGCGCGCGCCCGACGCCTCATCGGTGGGAGGTTCAACCCCGCTCGCCAAGTTGCGTGTGGTCTGCATCTCCCACCTCGGCTTCGCCCACTTGCGCTGCTTGTCCTTCCCAGCCGCGCCGTCCGTCTTCTTGCCCGTGGGGAGCGGCGTCTTCTTAGCCACGTTGCCCGTGGCAGGCGGCGTCGTCTTCTTTGCCGCGTTGTCATTGCCAGGCGGCGTCGTCTTCTTAGCAGCATTGCCCGTGGCAAGCGTGGGGGCCTTCACCGCCTCGGCGTTCTTTTTCGTCTTGACCGCCTTCGTCCTCTTATCCATGGCCGCGACCATGGCCAGAGCCGCCTCCGTCGGGGTCTTCTTCAGAGAGCCTGCGGCGATGCCGACCTTCTCAGCCTTGGGCGGCGGCGTCACGGCGACGATGCCGAAGTCGGAGTCGGAGTCGAGCTCGATCGGCAGCTCATGCTTCTTCTGCTTCTTCGCCGCGCGGCTCTTGCTGATCGAGGCCGTTTGGGCGGCGGCGGTGCTCGATAACGGCTGACAGTCGGCGGGTTTGCCGCCATCGTGTGCCGCCAGTTGCTGCGTCGACGGCGCATCCGAACTCCCCGCCGCCATCGAAAGCTGGTGGTTCGAACCTGCTCGTTCTTGCAACGGCTCCTGCGGCTGCTGCGTCTGCGAGCGGTCGATCAGCTGGATGGCTGGGTTGGGCCAGCGGCCGCCGCTGCGCGAAAGCCCCACCTGAAATCAGGCGGATCACCGCCGAACGAAAATATTCCCCCCCCCCCCATCCCCCTAGGGGGATGGGGGGGGGGAATATTTCACAACACGCCCTCCATCCAGGCATCCAGAAACGTACCCCGCGCCGATCCAGGAACCCACCCCTCGACCCAATACCAGGTGTCCCGCGGGGGAATGCGTTCTGTTATTCCCCGTGGAGCCGTCGGCCAGCGCCCAGAGAACGAATCGGCCGCCGCGATGGGGAGGTGCTGCTGAGGAGAGCCGCCGCCTGGGCCGTGGGATGGCTGCAGCCCGCCGCGGGCGGGCGCAGGCGCGGGCAGCGCGAGGTGGCCGCTCTTCTTCCCTGCGCGGAGATTAATCAGCTTCGCAATCGTCACCATCTCGACGGGATTTATCTGCGGCGCCGTCGCTCCAACACCTGGCGGGAAGGCGTCGACGTACGTGATGGGGTACTGAGACTGGAGCCTCCCAGGCGTGATGGGGAGAGCCTGGATGCCATCCCTGGGCGGCGGCATCGTCGCCACGAGATTCTTGAACGAGGATTTCACTGTGGCCAGATATGACTGCAACAGCTCCCTCGTGATCTCGCCCGTCTCCACGCCTGTCTGCTTGCACACCAGCAACAAGAATGCTGCCATATTGGCGGCCGTCGGGCAGCTCGGATGCCTCAGGCCAAGCGCCCCGAGGTGCTCTGAGAACGCCGCCATCTTGGCAGTGAAGCCCGAATGCGGCGAGAGCACGAACTCCCACAACTGAGGCGTCAGAAATTCAATGAACCCCTCGTAGTTCTGGAGCTTCCTCCCCTGCAGGCTGCCCGACGACAGAGCCTGCAAGAAGTCTCCCAGCTCGGACTGCGCCCACCCCACGCCGCCGCCCAAAGCAGCAAACTGCGCACTCTGGAGCTGCGACCAGCGCTGGGACGTCGCCGCCTGGATGCAGGCAGGAAGGTGCTCCGTCGCACTGCCGCGCGCTACGAACGCCGCCCGCGCCTCCTCCAGGCGGCCTCGAAGGATGCCCTCCATGGCAGCGATGCGGCGCGACCGCGCGCCGAGCGGAGTGCGCGACTCCCCGCGCGCGCACGCCGCCCGAAGCCCTCGGAGGAGGGCTCGCCAAAAACGGATCGAGCCAACGCGCGTGCGACGGACATATCCTACTCCTGCTCTTCCTGCTCCTCCTCCTCCTCCCCCTCCTCCTCCTCCTCCTCCTCCTCCTCCCCCTCCTCCCCCTCCTCCCCCTCCTCCTCCTCCTCCTTCTCCTCTTCCTCCTCTCCCTCCTCCTCCTCCTCCTCCTGGGTGAGGGGGGGCGCAGGGGGGAGAGGGTGTCGAAGGGGGGGCGGGGGAGGGGGTGCCGAAGGGTGCGCGGGGGGGAAGAAGAGAGCTATGGGGGAGGGTGGGTCAAGGAGAGGCCAGGGAGGGGAGGGGGGAAAGGGGTGGGCGGCTTGCCGCCGAGGGGGTGGAAGGAGGCGGCAAAGCAAGCCGCCGATAGGGCGGTTGGGAAGAAGCGGTTTCCCGCCACGAGGAGGAGAAGGCGGTTTGCCGCCAGAGGAGGAGTAGGCGGTTTGCCCCCAGAAGGGGTAGGCGGTTTGCCGCCAGAGGAGGAGAAGGCGGTTTGCCGCCAGAAGGGGTAGGCGGTTTGCCGCCAAAGGAGGAGAAAGCGGTTTGCCGCCAGAAGGGCGGTTTGCCGCCACGGAGGGGGAGAAGGCGGATTGCCGCCATGGGGGGGGGAGAAGGCGGATTACCGCCGACGGAGGACGAGGCGACGGAGGAGAAGGCGGCGCGCCGCCTAAGGAAAGGGGGGATAAGGGAGGGCCGAAGACACATGGATAAACATTTTCCTCCTTCCCTCCCCCCTCCCCGCGGGCATGCGCGCAGCCCGCAGCGCCGCGGCCGCGAGGTACAGCAAGTACCTGCGGCGCCTCGGTCCTGAACAACTGAACAACAACAACAACGGAAATTCAATGGATTTCAAAAAAGTTAAGAATAAAAAATACGCAAATGATTAGCAAAAACACGAATATGTTCAGCCCCATCGACTTAGCAGAGATATCTAACTTAGTATATTACTTACATCTACACTTACAAACACCATAAGTATTGCATATGCACACATGAGATGCGCGATCAACAAGTGTACGTTCTATGGCTTAACTAAGATTATGTAAGATGAACGCTCTTACCGCACTTACAGCCACCCGACGATCAAAGCGAAGTGGCCTACAGTTGGCTCCGGGCATCCAGAATGTGGCCCGGGAATGGAGTTCTGGGAAATCGAAGAGCACGAAGTGGGCACGAAGTGTGTGACTGTATGCGAAAAACGATCCCCGCCGGCAAACCCCAACAGCCCCCCAACTGCCACCCAACTGCCCCCAACGGCTGCCCAGACCCCCCTGTGGAGTAATGTTGAAGTAATGTTGAAGTAATGTGCTGCTCTCTTTTTAGCCCATTAGAAACCTATCAGTCTTCGATGTTAGGTAAAAAACAGCCGCCGCCCCAGCAGCTCTGCACCGCGAAGGACCACTCGGACAGTCGACAACGGCGCGCAGTATGGGCCGGCGGATTGAGCAAACCGATTCAATAGATAATTCCAACGCTGTTGTGAACATATAATTAACACGAGGAAGGCGGGGCAAACCGGCGGCACGGGCCACCCCCAAAATCGCGCGAGAAAAAACACTTATAATTTTGAAATTCTAGGAGCCAACATAAGGCAATTCACCCTCATAGAAATCAGAGGTGACACGCGCGACTCCTGGAAACGCGTGAGAATAAACCACATGTAAATTTGGGATTCTGGGAACCAGCAAGAAGCCATACATATACATTGTGTGGCACGTGTCTGCCCTGAAACCGTCTGACAAAAACAATTTGAAAATCTACATGCGGAATTCTGGGAACCATCATAAGGCCATTCATGTTCAACAAAAAGGGCAACACATGTCACCCCCGAAACCCTGAGGGAACAGCACATTGAAACCAATTGTAAATTTGGGATTCTGGGAGCCAGCATCAAGCCATTCAGCCCACAAAAAAAACGGGTGGCATTATACTGACTCCCAGAATCCCAAACATTCAACTGTTTTTCTGTGCATATGCATACACATATGTGTACATCTTGAGATATACAAACATACATGTATGCTCTCATCCATCGCATCTTTCGGTCCACGTGGAGTATGTTCCAGGGGAGACAGTTACAAGACAAGTTCTTCAGCTGCGAATTAATGGCAGTCGGGATCAGAGGGTGGGGGAGGAGGTGTAAACTGAGGTTAAGGACCAAAGGGTCGAACCTACCGTAGGGTCCGTAGGTAGAGGACAAGGTGATGGAGAGAAAGCGGTCTTTTCCCCCCACGGCTCAATGAAAGTCGGACGCCATATCTGATCCAAGACCTTGAGCCACGAGGATAGCAGGATAGACGCATAGAAATAGGAGAGGAGCGATCTTCACACACAGGAGCGAGGGTCATCATTTTCTAACAAGTTTAAGACACTATGTTTAAGTCGGGCGTGTCCCTCTACAGGAGGAATATTCAAAATAGTCACAGGAACAAAAAAGGAACGACGTGTTGACTATTTTAGAATCTGTGTTGAATATTTTTGACTGTTTTTTTCCGTCCACAATCCCCCTGTAGGGGGAAATGCCCGACCTGACACTATGTGTTATGTTGCTCCCATCGTACTTAAGGATCACATCCCAGAACCAATTTCGAGCACCCTGAAAATTATCGAAACTGTGTCGAAACAGTGTCGGACGAGTGTCTCCCAGGGCCCGACATGTGAAAACCTTCGATTTTCGCTATTTGTCTGGTGCTCGAAATTATTTCTGGTGATCGGGGTTAAAGTGGGTTGAAACATCATAATGCCAGGGGTGGCAGAGTACACTCGCCGCTGGAGGAGCAGGAGGGAGTAGCCTCCCGAAGGCGAGGCGACGGGAGGGAGGGGAGCAGGGGAGGGAACGGGGAGGGAGGGGAGGGAGCCATGAGCAGCAGGTCGGGCACCTCCCCCTGCAGGCGGACCCTGCAGGAAACATCACACATATCCCAACCCAGATTCAGAAATAGCCAGAAATCGCACGAAATGTTCAAGCATGGTCATAGAATAACATCTTCAAGAAATGTTCAAGAAATGTTCACGAGATGTTCTTGAATGGCCCAAAAAAGAATATCGAATAGGTTGGAACATCCCAAAATATGTGCTCCGGTTCCCCCCACGGGGCCGCGCGGCGAGGCCGCCGGCCGCCGGCGGCGCGGCGGGATGGGCGGAGCTCGCGGCGCGGCGGCGGGCGGCCGCGGACCGTCCGGCCCCGTGGAGGCACAGCGAGCGCTTCTGTCGGGACGCCCGCTGCGCGGCCCCCGGGGAGGTACGTGTAGATATAGAGGCCTCCCAGCTGGGGTCGGAGTAGATGGGGTCGGAGAATCGCGCCGCATCGCCGATGCGTCGGCGATGCATCGGCGATGCATCGGCGATGCATCGGCGATGCACTGGCGATGCATCGTCGACGTGGGCGATGCATCGGCGACGCCGGCGCGGAGAAAATCGGGCTCCGCATCGAGCCGCATCGGCGATGCATCGGCGATGCGGCGCGATCCTCCGACCCCATCTACTCCGACCCCATCTGGGAGGCCTAGAAGATAGACACAGCCTCTCAGTGCATGGTGCCACTTTGGGCCTGGGCCTACGAGATGATTTCAGAAAGGGGAGCCGCACACGGGGGGGGAGGGGGAAAAACAGGCGAGTCAAAACACTCAGGGGGGGAGGGAGGATAAGAGGTCGTACTGCTCGAACGATTTGCCAATCCACTGGCCCTCTCTGATACGCTGACGCTTGTGTTGTTTGGCCCCCCCACTCAGTGATGCTCCACTCCCGGGGAGGTACGACGGAGCCAGGACGAGGACAGAATCGGGCGGGGATCAGTCGAGAGTCGTCTCTGAGATCTGGCGGCTCTGGAGGATGCCGCCTTCGGCGCCCGACATGGGTACGGAAGAAAGGCGTACCATGCCGAAAAGCCAGTGTTGACCAGAACCGACAGCGGCCGCTGCTGCGCAGACGGCTTTCTGTCTTCAGAGAATAAACGTCCGCGGCGGCGCGGGCAGCGAGCCCTGCTCAGAATGAACAGGAACTGCTGTTGGGCATTGTACCCATTCTTTCCGCGCCCATTTCGCTCGTCCCGAGTTTTTGGGTGACCCAAAAGGGGGTCCAGCTGAAAGGGGGTGGTGCAACCGAGTTGGGGCAATCGTATTGCACATGTAGTGCGCCGGAGAGTTGTATGGCATTGTATTGCCAGTAAGGCGTTGCACGCGGAAGTCCAGCAATACATTTGCGCCTCGGAATGTATTGCACGGCCCAGATGTATTGCAACCCCACAAGTCTATTGCACCAAATCTATTGCACCACCCCCTCGTCGCTGGACCCCTTTTGGATCGACCCGACGTTTTCTTACTCGGCGTTTCGACATTGGGCGGAAGGGGGGGGAGAGGGGAGGGGTCTGGCTCTGGACCTCTGCTCAGCGCGACTGTTCGCAACAGTGAGGGGCTCCAGCTGCTCGAAAAACAGGCGCCCAAAGCAAGCAAGATCCACTCTCTATGGGGGGGAATGGAGGGGGTGTGCGAGGGCCCGCGCCGACCGGCAAAACAGGCAAAAAGAGAACGACAGCATAGCAAGACGAGTTTGACGTGTCTCGGCGGCGAGCCTGGGGGGGGAGTCAGAGGGGACAGGCCAATGCACCGGCGGGCGACGGGTCAGGGAGCTACTGTTAGGTCGGGCATGTCCGCCTACAGGGTGTTTTGGGGCGAAAATAAAAACAGCCAAAAAATGACTCCAATATTATCAAAAATAATTTGAAAATCGTCCCATGACTATTTTGTTTATGTTTGAATATTCCTCCTGTAGAGGGACACGCCCGACTTAAAGCTACTGAACCGGGTCAATCCAAACCTGGGTCAGGTCGGGCTCCGCTGGATGCTGCGAGATGCTGCAGGATCCTGCACCAAAGCCCGGGTCAAAGCGACCCTGGCTCTTCAGGATCCTGCAAGTTTCAGCAGCGCCCTGGCTGAACCCCATTTGCATCGACCCCGGTCCCTTGAGCTCCGAACGGGGCTTCTCCGAAGCGCCTCTGCCGTCGGAACAGGCTCAATAAAGCTTCTCAGAAGGCGCGAAGCGTTCTGAGAAGTCCCGCCGCTTTCTGAAAAGGCCTGCCCCCTCTCAGATCCCCCCGGGGCTCGCCGCAAAGTGCTTCCCCGAGATCCTGGCGTTGCAGTTTTTTGTTCAAGCACCTGGCATTGCGAGTGGAAACTCGGAGGGACAACGACTGCCAAGGTAAGGGAATGCCGCGGCAAGCGAGCTCCGCGTGTCGTCTCGCTCTCTCGGGCGTGCCCGTCCGCGGCCGCCCTCGGCCGTCAGGGCCGCGGCGGCGGCGTGAGGGGAGGGGGGGGGCGTCGCCTCGGCACTCGCGGCGGCGCCAGCGCCGCCTGGCGAGCTCGCCGCCCCGCCGTGGCGAAGGTCGTCGTCGTCGTCGTCGTCGTCGTCGTGGCAATCGTTGCTGAGGGACGGGGCAGAAGGGAGCCTCGCTCTCGGGGGGTCCTGTTGGCATTTCCACGGGGGCTCTTTGGGGACTCCGGGGGGGGGGGGTCGAGGAGGGAACGGGGAAGTGGACAGATGAGCGCGAGCCGTGGTGGGAGGAAGAGAGGGATCAGAGCGCGTGCGAGCAGCACAGCACGCAGCGGGAGGAAGCAGAGCTTCAAGAGGCGCACGCAGGCGGAGAACGAGGAACCAGAGGACCTCCCGCTCCTCCGGAAGAGCAGACACACATACATATGCCTACACGTTGCCAGTGTGGACTCAGAAACTGAGTCGTTGCACTGTGGAGGTGACCGCTATGCAGAGTAAGATATCAGGTGTGAGCTATGCTGCGCAAGCCATACAGAGTAAGCTATACTGAGTGAGCTATGTTGCGTGAACCAAGTGGTGCAGGCTGTGTTGCGTGAACTAGGTTGTGTAAACTATGTGGTGTGAGCTACGTGTGCAAGCCATGCGGTGACAGTCAAAACGTATATCAAGGACGCGTGGTAAGGACGCAAGACCCTTGGAGGCTGAAGATGGGATTTTTTGGGCCGCGGCGACCAGTGAAAACGGCAAAGGACGGGCCACAGAGGCGAGGACGCAAGGGTATCCTAGGTGAAGGCGCGCGTCCTTACCAGGCGCGTTGACTGTAAGTTACTTGGTGTGAACTGGCGTGACCTGCGCACGCAGCGTGAGCTTTGTGTCAGCCATGCGATGTGAGCTATGCGCTGCGACCTGTGCCGCGGCGGAGACGCGGCGAAGCCTCGGCGGCCCCACCCAGGACGCACGGGGCGCCCCCGAGGCGCCCGAGGGCGGGACCGCGGCGAAGCCTCGGCGGCCCCACCCGGGGCACGGGGCACCCACGGGGCACCCACGGGGCGGCCACGGGTGGGAACGCGACAAAACCTCGGCACACCCACCCAAGGCTTGAAGTCGGGCCTGTCCCCCTGCAGGGGGATTTTCGACGAAAAATAAGAAATATCCCAAAAATACTCAAAAAGATTCCAAAAATAGTGTGGGGATCATGTTTTGAGTATTTGTTTCACCGTTTGGGGGCATTTTTTGTATATTTTTAATTTTTCGTCGAAAATCCCCCTGTAGGGGGACACGCCCGACTTAACCCAAGGCACGAGGCGCCCAAGCGGCGCTCTCCTCACGGGCAGGAGCGTGAGGAAACCTCGGCGGCCCCGACCGGGGCACGGGGCGCCCACAGAGCGCCCGAGGGCGGGAACGTGGCGAAGCCTCGGCGGCCCCACCCGGGGCACGAGGCGCCCGCGAGACGCCCACGGGCGAGAAAGCGTGGCCGAGACCACGGCGGACCGACCCGACTGCTCGAAGAGCAATCGGGACCCACTCGTAAGGGGCCAGATGCGAACCCTATCCCTACCCCCCACGATTTCTGAGGGGGAGGGTGGGGTTCACTTTGCTCGGGAGCTCCCGAACGAAGTGAACCCCACCCTCCCCCTCAGAAATCCTGGGAGGTAGGGGTAGGGTTCACATCTGGCCCCCTAACTTGGGGGCACTTCCGGAGGTTCGCCCTGCGTGTTCCGATTGCCTCCAGGCAGGCCCCAGGAGGGCCCGAAGGGCCGCTGCTGCACATGGGGCGGAAGGGGGGGGGCAGGGGAAGGGGGGGGGGGTCTGGCTCCGGAGCTCTGCTGAGTGCGACTGTTTGGAACCGTGCGTTTTATGGGGGAGATTCCACCTGCTCGAACCAGGCGCCCAAAACAGCCAAGATCTACTCCGCGGGGGGGGAGGGGGGGGTGCGAGGGACCGGCTGATCGGCAAAATAATGACTAAAAAAAGCTCACAAGACCGAGACAAGTACGTCAAGTTCGTGTCGTGCCGAATTCACACCGCGAGGATAGTTCAACCTTGAACGATCGGCCGTTTTTCGAAAGGTCCAAATCGTTCCACATCGAACGATTCTGGGTCGCCCGCGGCGTTCAACGTTGAGCGCCGCTGGCGGGGTAGCCGCCGGTCGACACGACACGAACCTACCGCAATGAGGAACAAAGTGCCGTCCAGGAGCTGCCCGGAGCGTCCCCCTGGCAGTAATCAAATCATGGGAGACAAAACAAACAAAGTCAGACCGGCTCTACCTGTCCAAGAGTGCCGACAGGGCCCCAACGGCTCCCAAAAGGTCCCCAAGAGAGCACTTAGATGAGCGAAAACATCTGAGGATGTCATGGTTTACTCCTGCCGTCGTCATCGTCGTCGTCGTCCTCCTCCTCCACTCGTCATCGTCGCCCCATTCCTCATCCCGCCGCTTCCTCCTGGACATCCTCCTCCTCCTCCGCCTCTTCCTCGTCCCACCTCCCTCTAAATCCTCCTCCATCCTTCTCATCATTCCTTGTCTACTGTGTCCTTCGCATCCTCCTCCTACTTCGACGCCGGGCTCGGCAAATCTACAGGCCGATTCCAAGCTTCGGCGTGACGGCTGACACATCTGCCTGTTCCTCTGGATGCTCCCACGCTTCCCTTGCCTGGCAACCGTGTCTGGATCGGCTGGTTCGGGTACGCAAAGTGCTGCTACCTACAACGGATCTCGCGGACCACTTGGATAACCAACGTAAGCCGGCGCACGCCGACAGAATTTCTAAGCGTTAGGGGCATGTGGACAGAAGGCCCGAACGGGAGAGAGAGGAGCCTCGGCATGGGGTAGCGGGTGGGGAGTAAGACAAAAATTCTTGGAAGTCCTCCTCCTTCTCACTACCATCTCTGTTCATCCGTCATTCTCCCCTTCCTCCATCTCGTGTCCCAGTTCTCCTCCTCCTCCTCCTCCTCCTCCTTCCCCCCTCCTCCTGATATTCCCCCTCGTCTTTCTTGTCCTTAACCTCCATCCCCCTCTCTCCTCATCATGCCTTCGTCGTCGTCCCCCTCCCCTGAGATGGCGAGGTGGAGGTAGGTAGATGGGGCGGAGGAAGGAGTAGAGTAGAGGAGAGAAGAGGGAAGGAGGAGAGAGGACGGAGGACGAGACGGAGGCGAAAGAGGGGGAGAGAGAGAGAGAGGGAACAAAAGAGAGAGAGAGAGAGAGAGAGAGAAAGCGAGGAGAGGTGAGGGATGAGACGGATAATGAGGTGAAGGAGGGAGGAGGGAGGAGGGAGGAGGGAGGACGGAGGAGGAGGGAGGACGGAGGAGGAGGAGGAGGAGGAGGAGGAGGAGGAGGAGGAGGAGGAGGATGCCTCTGGGGGGGTCGACACATCTGGGGGGATGCAGGCGGAATCGGGAGGGATGGTGGAACGCGGACGGTGACCGGCATGCTAGCTTCTACAGTCGGGGCGTTGACCTAAGGAACCCTAAATAAGGAACAAGGCCCCTCTTTTCCATAAGTTGAACTTCGATTTCCCATGCAAAAACCTAAGGGAAACCCGAGGCAAACTGTAAAACAATCAAGGAACACCGAGCCCCTCCCCAACGAAAAGCGTTCCTTCTTCAAGGCCCCGACTGTACTCATGGGGGGGAGGAGGGGGGAATGTAGAGAACGATGGGGGGAGGAGTGGAAGGAGGTGGGGAGAGGGCGCGAGCGGTCAGAGCGTTCAAGATGGCTCCAAGCGAGCTTCGGCCAGCCAGAGACGGCCAGCCAAAGGCGGCCCACCGAGGCCCAAGGACCTGTACTTCCCAAGGCTCCCCAGGGGCCTCTCCGGCCTCAGACGGGCCCCAGGCTCGCCCAAGAGGCCCACGGCGGCCCCAAAGAGCACTCCAGGCGCGCCCCAGCAGGGGCTCCACAGTGCGCGCTGCCGCACTCCCAAGGGGGCAGGGCCAAGGGACAGTCCGTGCTGCCTTCGTTTGGGGTCGATGGCCTCCACAAGGGCCCGAGAAGTCCCCCAGAAGGCCCAGAGAAAGCCCCAATGTGGCTCTCAGCCGCCGTCTGAGTCGCTCTTGTCGGCCTCGTATCACCTGCCTGCTCATCGATGCTCCCTTCTCCCAGCAGCTCGCCGGGCCGCTGCCTGAGGACGAGGCGGTGGGGACACGCGAACGGTCCATGCTGAGGACGACGACGAGAGAGGCTCCTTTTGTTCTTTAGGGGACCGCCGACAGGCGGCGCGCTCGTCCCCGCCGCGTCGAAAGACGGCATCGCCACAACTCACACTTCGCGGGCACTGCATCGGCCTCGCGATCGGCCGTCGGACCGCACCACGGAGCACCGCTTCGCCGATCCCCTGAGTCCCACTGGCGTGGCCTTGGCCCCGCGAGCCGCCTTGCCCACCGAGGTGGGGATGCATGCCGTCTCCTCCAAGGCTCGCGGGGCCCGTCCCCACCAAGGAGGGTGGGCTCTGGCCATCGCTCGGGCGTCCATTCCCCGTGTTTTGTTCGGTTTCGTGCGTGGCTTGTCGCCAGATGATCAAGGAGGCTCCTCGATGGTCCTCGCCGAAGGAACAATGCACACGTCCGCGCGATGCCAAGGGCTGGCGGGGCCGAGATGCCCATCTGCCAGCGGGACAGGCGATCGGCTGGACGAGATGCGGAACAGAACGAGGCGGCGGCCAGTGGGCCTGAGATGGACGGGCCCCGCGAGGATCCTGCAGGACGGGGGGGGGGGTGAAACCGAGTCGGCTCAGAGGATCGGTCCCCGGACCTCGTCGGGGCGTCCGCCTCGTGCAGTTTGGCACCCAGGCGTGCGCGTTTCGCGGCTCCGCGGCCCGAGAACGGCCCCTCGGAGGCCGACAACGGCGAGAAAAGCAGAAGCCCTCTCGAACCCGTCCTCCCACCGCCCTTCGGGAGCGGCCACGAGGGGGGTGTCCAAGAGGGGAGGGGGTGCAAATCATGACTGGCGGCACGTGCGCGGCCCCAGGGGGGGGGGGCCAGGGACGCAAGGAGATGAGAAGAGGCGCCATGGAATCAGCGGAAATAGCATGGCCCACGCCAGGATAGCCCCCCCCCTAGCCATCACCCCCCCTCTTTGCCGCCCCCCACCGCCCTCTGCGCGTGGCTCCCCCCCCTTGCTCGGGAGTCCTCATCGGGCGCGCTCTCTCAGGGCGTGCCCGCCCTGGGCGCTCCGCCTCCTCCTCCTCCTCCTCCTCCTCCTCCTCCTCCTCCTCCTCCTCCATGCCCTCCTCCTCCTCCTCCATGTCCTCCTCCTCCTCCATGTCCTCCTACTCCTCCTACTCCTACTCCTACTCCTCCCTCCTCCTCCTTCTCCTGCTCGCCGGGGCCCGTGCTGGGCCACCTCGGGCCCCACGAGCCGGCTCCAAGGCAGGCCTTGGGCCACGCAGGACCGCGCCCTCGCCCGCGGAGAGGCGGCCTGCTGGCCGCGCGCACCAAGAGGGGGGAGGGCTTCTTAGAGAAGGGAAGACTTCTTAGAAGGAGAGGGGAAGGGGGGAGAGAGGGGAAGGCTTCTTAGGAGGAACGAAGTAGGCAGGGGTATGGGGGAGAGGGGAAGGCTTTTCAGAAGGAGGCTCCCTCTCAGAAGGCGCCAGCCTCACATCTGCATGAGATGGCCCGCGCCCTCCAGTCGGGGGCGCGCAGACACGGATTAGCGATCCGTGGATTTGGCGCGCGGTCGCCAAATCCATGGATCCGGGGAGGTGCCCTCCACAAAGCGCGGCCGGTGCCGCCTCGCTCGGCGGCGGAAATCCGCGGTTTCCAATGGAAACGGGACCCGTCGCTAAACTACGCCCCCTTGATCCATCTTCACGATCGCCTGATCCAGGAAGCAGAGGGGTGCTACCAAGAAGCCCCCGCCCCTCCCCCTAACTACCCCCCCCTCCGCGCGCGGCGGAGTCTCTACTGGCTCGGGGGCTGCAGGCCGAAGAGGGAGATGTCAAAGTGCGGGGCCACCTCGCACCTCTCCGAGCAGGGGCCGACCGCTCCGGCATTCCCAGAGGCCCACCGTGGGGGGTTCGGGTCGTGTCGACCCGGGCGCTGGCGTCTAACACCGCGGGGAGATTTCAACCTCGAACGATCGGGCGTCTTTCGAAACGTCCAAATCGTTCCACATCGAACGATTCTGGGTCGCCCGCGGCGCTCAAAGTTGAGCGCCGCTGGCGGGGTCGCCACCGGTCGACACGACACGAACCTACCGTACCACCAAATGCTCTTAGAACCCCTAAATGTCCGAATCACAAGAACAACGTTCTGAAAACATTCGCCCGAGGTGTGAAACCAAAACTGTCCCAGCCAGAAATGGTCCACGAACATTTCGTTGAAACCACAAAAGGTTATTCGAACATTCTTTGGTGGGCCCGTGTTGGAGGCCTGGAAATTGGCACCAACACCAACACAGGGCGTTGCCTCCACAGGGGGAGGACGATCCTAGATTTCGGTGTTGGTGGTAATATTTCGGCCACCTTGGAAGCCAGAATATTACCACCATCACCAAGATCGGGATCTTCTTCCCTCGGTGGATGCACACCGCCGGTATTGGTGTTGGTGTCAATCTCTGCGACCGTGGGCGAGCCGGGACGCTTCGTCCCTGCGTGACCTCTTCGGCAGCATCGTCGCGAACCACTCCTGCAGGGCGGCGCCGGCCCCGGGCCAGGGCGCGGCGGGGCTCGCCGCGGCGAAGTGGACGACGTTGACGGCCTCCAGCGGCTCGAGCAGCACCTCGTCGGGTCGGCGACGCAAGGACAGCGCGTGCCGTCGGTCTCCGAAGGGCACGCGATCCGTGTGAGGTGGTCTCCCCGCGAGGGCCCCTCCTGCGCACGCTCTTGCCCTGCGAGGGCTCGCTCGGCGCGCGCCATCCCGAAGGGTGGGGGATGGCGTGTGATGTAAAAGAGCCGGCGGTGCCAAGCCGCACTCTACCATTGACTGCAACCCCGAGCGCAAACGGGCATGAAGCAAGCGGGTGCCTGAGGGAAGCGGGTCCTGGACCCCTCGGGCGGGAGAGCCGAGAATCGAATCGATAAGTCGGATCGGCGATCGAAATGAATCGGATCGGCGCACATCGGCAGCCAAGTCGAGAGAAGTCGAATCGGCGGTGACCGGCAAGCTAGTAAGGCCTCCATTGAGCAACCGAGTCCGAAACTCGGGCGTTGGCAGAACTGGGTTTAGTGGGACCTGGTTTAGTGATGTGTACTGGGGGACGCCCCCCCGCCCCGTTCCACTAACCGGAACTGCCGTCACCCAAAGAAACACCAGCTGCGGCAGACCTGGTTCGGTGGTTCTGGTCAATTCATGGGCCCTGGGGCCCTACCTTACCTGGGGCCCTGGCTATACCCCAGAAGCGTATGTGGTTATTTTCAAACATTCCCAGACGGCGCCAGCGCGAAACGTGACGTTACCATTAGGTCGGACATGGATGCATCGACCTGGAATTGGCAATACATCGCCGATAGATTTGAGACTTCTCTTGGCAGTCTAGAGGTTAGTATGACAATTGATGGGTTTGGATGGTCCGAAACGACCATCGAGTTTGATGCCCTACACCCTGGCGTCGAAGTTGGGGTGATCACCACCCTCGGGGTGGTCTCCGAACAGTCATCAACACTTTCCTGGGCAGGCGAAGGGCTCACAAAACAGCCATGACATTTGATGGCCGCCAGGGGGGTTGTCAACTTCGAGAGCCGATTCTAAGACTGCACGTTCATGGGCGAACCCACTGGCACCGATCGATACCGTACACATCAGCATCGAGACAACTAGGACACGGAGGAGAAGGAGGAGGAGGGTTGGTGGAGACACGGACGAGGAAGGAGGAGGAGGCAGGGGGAGGAGGAGGAGAAGGAGGAGGAGGAGGGCGGAGGTTGCAGTGGGAAAGAAGCAAGAGCAAGGAAGAAAGAGAGAAGAGGGAGGAGGCAGTTCAAAGGAAAGGCTTTGTCGGCAGCAGCGGCGGCGCCCCTCGTCTCGGCCGTGCAGTGCTGGGCGTCCGTCTCTCTCTCCCTTCTTCCTCCTTCTCCTCCCTCCTCCTCCTTACCTCCTCCTCCTCCTCCTCCTCCTCCTCCCTCCTCCTCCTCCTCCCCCTCCTTCTCCTCCTCTTCCTCCTCCCTTCCCCCCTGGGCGCGGCAGCGGAGCGGCCTGCGCCTCGAAGCCCTCACTGCGCCAGCTTGCGCTGGACCTCGGCCCACAGCGCTGGCGGGATCGCCTCCACGGCCACTGACCTGGCCTGCATCGCGTCGATGCTGCGCTGGAGTGCATCCACCGATTGAGGCCCTTTCGACGACGCCGACTGCGCCAGCGAAGCCACTGACACCGTCAAGTTTGCTTTTGCCATTGTCTGCTGCCACTCGTCTCGGGCCTCTTTGAAGCCCAACTCTGGAACGTTGAAGTCGCCAGCGATCTTCGTGAAGTCGGCCTGCTTCTCGCGAAGCTCACGCTCGAGAGACTTGATCTTGTTGCTGATGCCGATCTGGCGAAAGATCGTGGTCCGCATGTGGGCGTAGATCTCGTCGAAACTCGACTGGTCACCAACGAAGCTATCGAGCCAGCCGCTACCGTCGCTCATGCCACCAGCGATGCTCGCAAGCTTCTTGCTGACCTCGCTCGCCGCCCTGACTGCTTCTCCCACGCGTGACTGGGAGTACATGTTCATGGCATTCACGGCGGCAGGCTTCCAAGGGTCCACGATCGCTGAGAATGCTTTGAAGTCCTCGAAGCCATACTGCGCGAGGGCATCGTCGCAGTCGTCGGAGGCCGTCGCAGGAAGCACCTTCATCATCGATGAAAGCTCATCGAATGCGTCTTTGATCATCTGGTAGTCTGCATCCTGGTCCGTTGTTGTACACAAGAACTTCGCGAACAGCTGTGCCATCTGGAGGTTCGACCTCACATCGTAGCCCCCTCATGTTGATGGCAACCCTGAGGCTGGACCCGTCGCCGTCGTGCTTGATCGTCTTCATCAGAAGGTCCCCGATGCCCTCCAGCAGCATGCCCCTGCGGACCAACGTGCTGAACTCAGGTCCCTTCACCAGCTCGTCAACGTCGCTCGTCCCCAGCAGCTCGATCTTCTGGTGGAGCAGGGCTACAGTCCTCGCGATGACGGTGATCTCAGTCTCCCCGCCGATGGCAACTTTCATGTTGCGCTGGAGGGTGTTGTGCAGAGCGTCCGCGTTATTCTCGATGGGATCGCTTAGGTACTTGCGAGCCGCCTCCAGGATCTCAGTCTCGCCCCCGCAGGTCTCGGCAGCGTTGCGCTTGTCCAGCAAGCGAGCGTACATACCCGCCAGTCTACCACCATCCTCGACCAGCGCGAACTCCGCAGCCACAGAGAAGTGGTGCATGATCTCCTCGAGCTTGCCCAAGACGTCCAAGTTGACGAGGGCCTCGGAACTGTCGATGATCGTAGTTGCCAGCCTCTTGATGGTGTCTTCGACTGCCTGCTCCGCCTTCAGCGTCGACGATGCCTTGCCACGGCACGTCTTCCTCCAATGGCCGATGGACGAGATTGCAGATGTAAGAGCATCGAGGCCCTCTTGATCGAGGTCTGCGGCTTTCAACTTCATGATCAACGCGTTCATCTTCGGAGCAGCTTGGAGGTCAGTCGACGCAGCCCGTCGAAACGAAGACTTCCATTCGGCCCAAGGTTTGTGCTTCCCGAAGGCTTCAGAGAGAGGCGTCCACTCTGTATCCGAGAACCCCCCTGTCAGCAAATTCACCAGCAACGACATATGTGGAGCGCAGTCCGAGAACGTCTCGGGGTCGTCGTTGCCCAAGTGGGTCAGCAAGAGCCCCACCCCCGCAACCTTCTCGTAGTAGTCCTTGACGCTGGCGCTCCACTCTGGCATGGTAGCCCTGAACTGGTCGGTCAACCTGATGCCAAGCGCCTGCGTGTGATCGACCAAGGCAGGCTTCTCCAAGCCAGGCAGCACCACGATGTCCATGAGGATCTCCCGAGACACCGCCACCCTGGAGTCGATGGACCCCGTCATGCTAGAGAGCTTGGGCTCGTACATGTTGAAGGCGTCGGCGCAAGCTGCGACAGGCACGATCGCATCCGTGATCTGATCGATCGTAGGCTCGGCCAGCTGCAAGTACTTCCTGAGCAGGTCCTGTGAAAAGCTGGAGGCGCTCTCGACCTCCTCATTTGAGAGAACCTTGAGGTGTGCACAGATCTGATCCCAACTCATCTCGCTCAGGTTGTTACTCAGTAGCGTCGCTGTCTCAGCCTTCTTGTACAGTGTCTCAGGCATGATTGCCATGCTGGGCGACTGAGGCTTGAACCTCTTCAAGGAGTACACGCGATCGCCTTTCAGGGCTCCGTCGAGGATGTCAGAGATGACGACGTCCTGCTTCAGCTGCTCCCACCGAATCTTGTCGTTGGCCAGGGCGCCCTGCGCGGCCTTCGGAACAACCTTGCGCCCAGAGCTCACGTGCGTCGCGTGGCTTGGCGCTGGCGACCTCGATCGGTCGCGACCTGGGGCAGGTGATCCAGGTCCGCATGCTGGCGAATCCAAGGCAGCCAAGCCACCTGACGAAAGCCTCGCGATCCGCGACGACGTGGGAGTAGCAGCCTTGGCCTGCGTCGCAGAGCTGGCGCCCGAAGCTCGGCGAGCGGTAGAGCCCCTAGCGGTCGCAAACGCTGCCGCGGCCTTGGAGCCAGCGGGTCTCGGCAAGGCCGCGCCTTGCGAATCGCCCTCGCCATCGCCTGCATCGCCCTCAAGCTCGTCGACGTCCGCGTCCTCGATGGCCAGAAGATCCGAATCAGCACGCGATGCACCAGAGGCCTTTGGCGCCACCAGGAGCCCACGGCTGGTAGCCTCCGAGGCTGCAATGTCCTGCAACTGGGCGAGCGTCGGCACTTTGGCATTCCCTCTGAGTATCGTCGCCTGTTTCTGTCTGATCTTAGTGATCTCCTGCTTGAACGTCGGTTGCTCTCCTCCTGAGGCTGCCGCTTTCGCGGCCGTGATCTTGACCGTGCTCATGCGAACTTCTGTCCTGGTGTAGTTCTTGATCTCCGTGTAGGGCCTACTCGGGTGCTGGCAGACGACGCCAGTCGAGCTCACGCCTGGTTGAGTGGAAGAGGCAACCCGAGTCTCCTCCACCTTGCACATCTCAGGCGATATGCCAGCCACACCCTTCGGGCAGACCTTCTCCGTCCACTGGTCCTTGGATAACTGTATCGACGTCTTGCTGATCTCCTGGCCGTAGATCACATCAACTTCGACGCTGCCGTGCTCCACAAGAGCATCTTCAATACTGGCGGCAAGCTCGGAGTCGGCCTGCCACTTACTCTCGCAGTCCTTGTTGAAGCCCCCGTCCTCATGGCACCTCTCGACAAAGTCTTGCCAGGCCATGTCCTGCTGGAAGTGGCGAATGAACCCCGTGTAGCACTGGTCGCAGCCGTGCATCGGCAGACCACCGCGTCCGCTGGCCTTGCCTCGAAAGCCAGACTGTCGATCCACGGGCTCCGAGCAGCGGGCGCAGGCCACGGGATCGGCGCCACTGCCCGGAGCCTTGCCGCGGCGAGGGAGCGCAACCTTGCAAGCTGGAGCGCCCTCAGCGTCTGCTGATCCCTGACGCTTCCTGGCGCCCATCGCAGCTAATCTCCGAGCTGCCGAGTCGGATTTGAGTCTGGAACTCGTTCGGGCCCCCGCGGGCCGAAAAGGGACGACGCTGCCGTCGCTACGCCGAAAACACCGCGCCAAAACGGCTCCAAGACGGAGGAGGGTGGAGGTTGGAGGGGTTTTACCAGGGAGGATCCTCACTGATGGTGGATTTTACTAGGGTGGAGGTTGAATTGACTTACCAGGGCGGAGGGTGGAGGGTCCATGTCCCACCTCAGTCTCAGGCTCCAAGCTGGAACCCCGAGGGAAGGTCACAAGGGAGACCCCAAGGGAGGCTGCCTTGAGGGGCAGGGGTCCCGATGAGAGCCCAGGGCGCCACGATGAGGCCAAAAAGTGAATCCCAAAGGAGGGCCCCATCACTACGCCGACTCCTAACGTCCTACTGGTTTGCTACTCTATCGCGTTGCACCTCGTGCACCTATAAGACCTACAGTGCCCTAACTTATGACCCGTGTCCTGCGGCTTGCTTGGCGTATGTCATTTGGCCCGTCCTACCCTTACCTGGCGTGCCCTACCTGAGCCATGACGGCATCAGCTGCCTCTCTACTTGAGCCTGCTCTGAGCTGAGACCCTACAACCCAGGCGCCTCCGCATATTAGCTTAGTATCTTACTTCCCTGTTGGGCTCCAAGGGTGAAGCCCTAAGGGTTGGCCCCAATGAGCTCCAGGGGAGGCGCCTTGAAGGGCAGAGTCCGATGCATGAGTCAAAGGGGCCAAAGGAAGGGAACCCAAAGTGAGGTCCAAGGAGGGCGCGCCAAGACACCCCGAACGCACCTGCCTACCTACTCAACCTACCTACCTACTCAACCTACTCAACCCCAGGGGCGCGGGCGCAGATGGGGGCACGATGAGCAGGACGAGTAGTAGTAGTAGGAGGCGCGGGGGGAACAGGGGTAGGAGTAAGAGGAGGAGGAGGAGGAGGAGGAGGGGCCACCTCAGAGAATTGTTTTAGATTGAATACCCCCTCCCTCGCGGGGTATACCATCGAGGGACGGATGGGGTAGGGGTAGAGGGGGAACATTGGAAGCAATGAGAATAGATAGAGGAGGAGGAGCTGCAGCAGTGGAGGAGGAGGCGTGGGGTGTAAGAGGGGCAGGTGTAGTAGGAGCAAGGATACCCAGAGTGCTCACGCGGCCTCAAGAACGCACGACTAATGCAACGCGTACAGCGAGCAACGGCAATGACTCGCTGAAGCGAACGGCGACCAACGTTGTTTGCAAATGTCTGTAGGCCAAGCGTGTGCACGTGAGCAGCCATCAACGCATTGCGTAGCATCGCATAACATAGCATCGCACTCAACTGTGGCCTGCTCGCGTAAAGCACGCCAGGCAGTACTATGGCGGGCGGCCAGGGGATATAGCGAAGCCGCCTTCGTTTATTATCAGGCCAATGTTGGTTCGCTCCTGCTCCTCATCCTGCTTATCCTCACCTTCCTCCGCCCTTCCGCCATCCTTCTCCAGCCCCTCCTAGTGACCCCCGCGCCCTCCTCATCGCACTCCGCGGCCCTATTCCTCCTGGCCCTACTCCTTCTCCAGTGGACAGAGATTGTGATTCAGCAAACCGAGCACTACAATCGGATACAACAAGACACAAGAGCGCACATCGAATTTGCCATCAACGGGTAAATGCCGACACCGATACAAGAATATTGACCAAATGACGACTGCGTTCAATCGGAGCCCGCACGCATTGAAAAGAACACCCTCGATGGCACCTGTTATAATGCAAAGAACGAGCGTACGCGACGCCCGAGAGCCAAACCATTATGAAACGAACATGTGCCCTCCATCGCGGTCCAAGCCGACACGTGTCATACTACCATTGTTTGTTATGCGTAGACGCGCGTGCACCGTTGAGCACATGCGCGGGCGTGGCTCCAAATAAAGGTGCCCGCCATCCAGGCGGCATTACATCTCAGAGGAAAGACACGCACCTCAATCACGAAACAAGAAGCAACTGATCAATCAAGTGCAGCAACAACTTCTGATAGTTCAAAGTGTCACAGCCAAAGCAACGCACATCGGTCACCGCCGCGCCTCAAGAAAAGATACATGGGAATGCGGGGCGGCGCTTCCGGATGACCCCGAAACGTACCAACCGTGAGCAACCATCGTTGCACGTGATTGCGCACGCATGGCTCTATTCAAACGCGTTTACCAAACACAGTGCATGCCTTGGCTTTTGACCACGTGGCGTGGATGCAAATGGACGCCAAAAGTTGAATAGGGATCAACAAGGATGCAACGGGTTGCGGCAGCCCAGAAACGGCCAGAGAGTGGAATGTCACAGCGAAAATGCCCAACACTGGAAGAATCACCATCAAATTAAGATCGGCAGCCCATGAGGGGCACGCGGCGCGTGAGACCCTGCCAACGCAAACGCGCGTCGAATCGAGGAAGTAAGCTTGGAATGGCATGCAGACGGCTTGTGGATGCAAGCGGTACCAATGGATGCATGCCCGCCACGTGGTTCGACGCGCCGAGAACATCCCCAAATGGCAGCTGTGCGGCCATCCCGTGGACCGACACGGGGTCCTGATGACGGGGCGGCAGACAACGCAATATATGTGGCCGTTTGCCATGCAACCAGCACGCGCCTCGCGCTTTACGTGTCAGACGCGCCACCACCACCCCACCACCATTATTCCCCGTCCGCGACCATGGTGCACAGAACCGCGCGTGGACTTACATACTTACACAATGCTACCAATCGCGCTGCGATGGGCGCCGCCATATTCATCCCAGCCGCGTATTATGGGCGGCAGCAAGCGCGCCCAACCGATGGCCCCCAGGGGTACCGAAGATTTGTACTAACTGCACGCGCCTGATGGGAAACGCTGATTAAACCAATCGCGCGCAGCGGCGCGCGAACCCCTGCATTGAACGGGCGGCCGCCAAGGTGCGGCGCCGCCGCGCACGCAACCAGAGCGCGCGCGCATGGCGACGCGCGGCGCCCTCCCATGGATCGCGGCGACATGCGACACGTCCAGGGTTGTCCTCAACCGCGATCGCGACAACGGCGCTGGCTTCAATCCATGAGCAGATGCGTGGAGGGCCCGAGCTGCGCTCGGCGATGGCCCACTGCTTGCGTGGAGCAGCGGTCGCGCCTGGGCGCCAGAGTGGCGCGATGCGCGCGCGCGGCCGATGCCGTGCGAGCGCATGGGGCCCGCGGGGCCCACTGCGCGCGGCCGACACCCCCGCGAGCAATTGGTGGACCGTTTTGAATGCGCAACCCTGGCTGCGATGTCGCGCAGCGGAATCAACCACGCGCGCGCGGTTGCGCCGTCGAGCGCCGCCGACAGGTTGCGAGCGCGTCGGGCGCGCGCGCCCGAATGCGCCAGGGGCCGAACGAACCCTTGCGGGCACGATGCCGCTCGCGCCGAGCCGACGGCGCGCCCGCGCGCCCGACAGATGGAACGCGATGTCAGGTGGGTTTGGCGCAGGGGAAGCCCACGCGCATGGGCGCCGCGCGCAGCCGAACCCGCCGCGCGAGATTCGCGAACCGACGCCATAGGCGACAGGCCGCGCGATTGCCGAGGCACGCTGCCGCGCGCAGCGCCCCCCCCCCCCCCCTCGGCAGTCCTCGGTGCTGCTTGCGCCGACGTGGTCTCACTCCGCCGCTCTGCGCAGCCAGGCTGGCTCTGCGCTTGGCCCGCGCCCGAAGGGGGCGCGGTCCGATAGCTGTCCGCGTGCGCCGAGAGGGCGCCGCCCTGTTCCGATATCCGACGAATCGAGCGCCCGCGCCGCGCCGATGCACCGAGCGCGCGCGGAGGCGGTGCGCATGATATCGCGCGGCGATTGCTTGCATGCCGCAGCGGAGCGCTCCCGAGGCGCGCGCGCCCCCCCGACGTGCGCGCGCAGCGCGCATTTTTTTCCGCGCGTCCACTTAGGTGCCGCCGTCGGCAGCGACCGCGCTCTGAACCCGTCGGGCGCGCGAGCGACAGCCCGCTACGCGCCGAACTTTGCGACCGATCTGCTCGAACCCCTCGCCGCGGAACTTTTGGGGGCACCCCTGTAGATTGCGAGAATTCAGGACTCCCGACCCCATCGTTCGGGGTTGATTGCGATGTTCGCAGCGTGCCACGGGCGACTTGCAAGCGTACATCCCTAGCAAGTTCCGAGCACCCGCGCGATGATCAGGCGGGCTGGGCACGGCGCACCCGCGCCGCCGCCGCTGGGCGAAGGTGCGATGGCGGAGCTGACGAGATGACCGATGGGCAGGAGGGGGGAGGGTGGCGCGCCGCGAGCGCGGCGTCGGGGGAGCGCAGCAACGAACGCGCCACGCGGGGCGAGCTCGGCGGGGAGGCGCGGCGAGGTTCGGCTGGGAGAGGCGGCGGAGCAAGCTCCACATGCCCCTGCAAGCCGCTTCAGGGCAGCCCAGCGCCGCTGACCGAGGTGAGAGGGCGCCGAACGCGCGCCGCGGCGTGCGCCAGTGGCCCAAGGGATCGCCTGCGCCGAGCCCCGAAGGTACCTCGGCTCCCCACAGGGCCACGAGGGGCGCCGCACGCAGTTCACAGACGCGCGCCACGATCCGATGGCGGTCGCGGCAAACGGGGGGGGGGGTCCGATGGCCGCGCGGGGGGGCTTTGCCCTCTGGCGTGGAGGGCCCGATGACCTTCTGATGGGCTTTGATGACCCCCCGCGTGCCGTCGAAATTCGGTGATGGCCTTTCGATGACCTTTTGATGACCTTTCGATGACCTTTTGATGACGTTTGATGACCCAGCCGCGCGCCGCTGAAATCGACGATGACTTTTGATGGGTTTTGATGACTGTTGATGGGTTTTGATGACGTCTGATGACGTTCTCGGCGGCGGGCGGCCGATGGGTGCCTGATCGGTTTTGATGAGGTTTCGATGGGGGGTGCGATGAGGTTTTGATGGATTTTGATGACGTCGCTCCTGGTGCTGAAAAATGACCATGACCTTTCGATGGTGGTTCGATGGCCGCCGCCACGTGCTCGCCCCGCCGTAGTACGTTTGGCGATGATCCAGAGGGGGGGGGGGAGGGGGGGGGAGCGGCCGCTGGCGTTGCGGCGCGCGCGCCATGGCGCCGAGCGAGCGGTGGCGGCGGGCGGAGGTGATCAGATGGTTGACCTGCCCACCTCAGACTAGGCGGGGTTTGCGCGCGGCGGCGGGGACCGACCTGCACTGTAGCGGCGCGCTCCGTTGCGCTTGCGGAGTGCCAACCCCTCGCGCCGCAATGGCGCATTGGCGTCGCAGCAGCCCCTGAATCGGCGCGATTGCCGCGAAGAGTGGCGCCCCTTGCTCATGAAACCGTCGGCGGCCCCGCCAGCGCCGAGCCTTGGTCGTCCAAGTCGTTCCCCAGCCCATGCCGCCAGCCGTTGAAGCACGCAGTGGGACGTTGGAGCCGACGCGTGCGCGGTCGCTGTCGTCGCGCTCGCTCTCGCCTCGCGCATGGCTATTGTAGCCGATGCTCCGCGCGCGCGTGGCCGCTCCGCAAGTAGCCGCGTTCGCCTGCGATGCAGCCGCTATTATTCCAACTGCCGCCCGCGGCGGCCACTGCGCCCGCATTGCGCGTTGCGCCGCCGCTGGGCAAGCGCCCGCCCCATTCGCGCGGCATCATATCCATCGCCGCAACGCGCGATGCGAACTCAGCCGCTGCCGCTGGCAATGGGCGATGGCGCCGCGGGCCCTCGCGGCGGCGAACAGACAGATGCGCGGCCTCGCGGCCGCAATTTCAATCGCCCGCGTTGGCATTGCATCGCGCGAAGAGCCCGACGGTGCGAGCGACGCTGTGGCGCAGCCGATGGCGCGCCGCGCCGCTCGGGCACCGTAGATACGCATGCGCGCGCGCGGAGTTTGCGCGGTCGCACGCACGGCCGCCGGCGGTTCAAAAGCGGCGTTCGCGGGAATGCGTCGGAACACGCGTGGATGCGCGCGACGACTCGCCCGAAACCCAGCCCCGACCCTTGTCTTGCACGTCGGACTTGAACGCGGTCAGCGCCCTAGGCGGATATGCAAGTCGGAGGTTGCCCGCACCGCAGGCGGTGCGCCGCGTCCCCGCGCCATTCGTCTTCGCGCCCGCGGCGGGAAGCGTCGTTGCCGACTCCCTCGGGCAACGCGCCCAATGTTGTCGCGGCGCGTTGCTCGCGCAACCCTGCCGCCCCTTCCACCCCGACCGACCCCGTCAACTGCGCCGCCGCGGCTACAGCTGCGACGCCCCAAGCAACTGACGGCGGCTGCGCTACGCCGCGCAGCACATAATCTCCTCGTTCATGTGTTCCACCGACCGCTTGGCAGCGGTAGTGGCCACGGTGGTCCGCCGCAGCCGCCAGATGCCGCCGCTTGGAAGAGGGCGCAATGCGCTTGTGGCGGCATCCCTCCAAAGTTGGCAGTCGCGCGGCGCGGGCGCGGCGGTTGATAGGCTACGGTGAGGAGGTTGACCGACGCCCTGCGCGGCTTGCACGCGGTGGACAATACTTGCGGCCGGGTGGGCGCCCCACGACCAACACTTGAATATCCTCGTTGTTGTTGCGAAGAGGCCTGTTGCGTTGCGACGCTCGTGCGTACCCGCAGCTCGTCTTGAATTTGCCAACTTTCGGGCGCCCCGGCCAATCCTGCAGCGGCGGGAATTTCATTGCCGAGCTGAGTCGATGCATTCAGGCGAAGCCGCGCGATGGCGGCCGTTGCGTCGACGACGCTCGGCGACGGCTGTGGTTGCAACGACGGCGGGGCGGCTGTCTGCCGCAGAACGCGGCGACGGCGACTGTCGGTTGCGGCAGCGCGATGCCGCGCAAGGCCGCCGCGCCGTTGAACGCCCTCCCGCGCCGTCGGGGCTCTCGCGCCTTAACGCGCGGCTATGTCTCATGCGGTAGCGCCGATGTAAAGCACGGTCGCCCACGTTGCGCGTGGCGCCTTGCCGTGAACGGCGGCCTTGCCCGAGACAGCCATGACCCCGCTGGGAGCTGGCATCGGAGCCGCCAGTCGGCGGCTTGGAAAGCGCGGCATGCACCTGTGAAGCGCGACGCGTGATCAACGCCAGCCGTGGTGCGCAATGCGCGCTGCGGGTGCATTCCACGCTGCCTGCGCACGGGGCGAACCGTGGCGCCGCGGTGCGACGGTGACGCAGGTTTCGTTCGCTTTCGGTCGTCGTTGTCGCCGTGCGAGCTCCATTCTGTCTTGGCGCGCAATCCACGTTGCCCTTGTTCAGGATGCGTCGCGGCGCCAGCACCGACCGCCGCGCCGTCGAACGCAACTGCGTCGGCATGCGCCAAGCTGCGCGCGCGCCGCTAGCTGAGCGCGCCGCATTGCCGCGCTGGCAGCGCGACCACGCGAGGCAGGGATGCCGCGCGTGCCGCGGCACGCGCATCCTAAAGTAGACTGGTATCCCTCCACCCCCCGCAGCCATGCTGCCTGGGCGCCCCTCCAAAGCTGGCAAAGACGGCGCCGAAACGGCACAGACAACGCCCAAGATTGGCCCAAGAACCACCCTGAACCCAACGTGGTGGCGTCATGACGCGGCCTTGAACCGACGGCCGCCACCAAGAAGCGCCATTGGGCTTCCTCACAAGAAGCACAGAGAGGCCACCTAGAGCCAGAGAGGTCACCACGGCCCCCCCAAGATATCCGTGGAGACCTCGTTTGGTCCTGCCGAGGCCACAAGACTCATTGCGCGCTACGGGTTGCACTGAAGGGGCCTCCCGCAAGCACCCCCTACGCCTTGAACGCCACTCCCCCTCACCCATTCACCTTTTACCCACGCGTGCCCCCCTCGGCGTCACAAAACCCCAACGGACATCCAAGAAGCACCGCCGCAACCCAGCCACCGCCAGTCCTCCTTCTCCCTTCCACATGGCCCATCGCCCACCATCCTGACCAGGATGCCCCCGCCCCCGCACCCTCTTCAACCCCGCGCCCCCATCTCCCTCCTTCTCCGCCACCTCTCCTCCCCAACCGCCGCAATCGTCCTCGGCATAGCCCTCCTTCTCCTTCGTCATCCTCCCTCCTCCTTTCCCCTCGCCCATCCATCACCTCCATGTCGACCACCCCTCGCCCCCATCATCCTCACCGTTCTCTTCGCGCGTCGTTCCCCTTCACCCCGCCGAATGCCCCGATCCTTCGGCAGTGCCATCAGCTCGGGTTCGATTTCGGGTTCCTTGTCTGAGTCGGCGGCGTTGTAGGTAAAGCCGCGCGGGGCCATCGGGAGCTGCCGAAAGGCATGTGGGTAACAACCGAATGCGATAAACATGCTTAGCCTTGGGGAAGAGAAGGTTGGGAAGTCAAACTAGGGCCGAAGCGTGAAGTAGTTTCGGCGGACCTGGAACACACCCCTGAGAAGCACCTGAGGTGTCGAACGGACGGGCCCTGGGCTTGCTTTGGAAATTTCGGCGGGGGGCGAGTCATATGCGTGGGCGTCGGCTTCCCGTGGGATCAGCCTCAGGTTGACCTCCCCCCCCCCCTCCCCTTCCCACTACTGTTGCCATCTTGGCTCGCACGTGTTTGTACTTAGCTCAAGGCGGAGACGAGCCCAACTCCTGCGGGCCTCCACCTGAACGCCATCAAGGCAACCCCAAGGGCTCGCCACCTCGGTCGCCATCATTTTCACCACGCTCTTTGGAGGCGAAGGCGGCAACCAGATCAATGCCAAGGCCCATCGCCTCTTGCCTCGCACGCCGCCGATCCTCCCAGGATGGTTTCCAGGCGTGAACGTGGTCCCAGCGCGTGAGGCCAGTCGCCTCTGTGACCTCCAGCCAACTGCAGAGCAAGCCAAGGCAACGGCCCTTTGCCTTGCTGGCAGGACTGGGCCTCACCGACCGCGTGAGGTAACAGCCTGGCCCTTCCATGTGCGACGGCACGAGGCAGTGCGCCACCATCACCTTCGTGGTGCCGTAATACCTGATGACACCACTCTTGTAGCGCCAGATCAGCTCCGCTGGAAGCTTGCCGACGCCCCTCGGCACCAGCGCAGGCTCAACTGGTTCAGGCGGTGGAGGGGCGCCATCTCCGACCGCAGCTGGCAGGGCGGGCGGCGGATGGCCCGCGGGCGGCGGCAATGGGGGCTCGTCGTCACCGAAGACGATGCCGATCGCAGAGTCGATGGCACCCTCGACTGCAGCCTCCAAGCCGTCGGCGCCGACAGGGATCCAGTCGTCCCCGTCCTCACCGTCGCTGCCGCCCTCGCCCTCTCCGCTGCCCCCTGCCTCCGCGCGGTCCTCGGCGCCCGAAGCTCCCTCTCCGTCATCAGAGGATGTCTCGTCTGGGTCGGGGATGCGGCCGCCGTCCGAATCGTCGGCGCCCGAGCTCGAGGAGCTCGACGACGATGAACTCGACGACGTCGAACCCGACGGCGAACCCGATCTGCTCGAAGGCTGGACTGGGTCTGCAGAATGCCTCGCCCGCCCTCTGCCCCTGGATCCGCCACGAGGCCCGCGCCCGCGGCCTCGACCCCGACGGCCCTGACTTGTCCGCCGAGCGCGTGGCCTCTTCAGCTGGGGCCCGAACTCCTCCGACAATTTCCTGACATACAACTTCCACGGCTCGATCAAGTGGACACGTTTGGATCTACCAAGAAACTGCCAAAAACTGATTGTCATATAAGATTTTGGAATAAATGACTTGGCCATCTCCCACAACGAACGCCAAAACTGCGTAGGGTCGTGCGTTCGCATGGGCGATATACCCAGGGCCTCTGCATCATCTCTCGAAGAATCTCGCGCCAACTCAACAAGTGTAGGTCCAAATGGCTTCGAATAGTGGAATGCAACATGGAAAAACGATGCTCATCACCATCGCCAGCGGCCAACGCGGGCCCATCGGAAAACAACTCATCATGAAGTAAGTCGGCTGAAGGGGCATGAGCCGCAAAAAAAGCAAAACGAAGTACAACCTCACCCTTGACGAGAATGGCCCTCGTCTGCTTGCGGTCAGCACTGCGCCACCGCTGAAAAGCAGACTTGATGTGTGCCTCGAACTTCGCTAACTCCAAACCGTCGCCCTTGTGAACGCACATCTCAGCATCATGACATCGCCGACGAACGATGGGAATCCTAGGGTGGCAGGGGGGGCAACTGGCAGCCGTCACCGTCTGGTGCATCGCCTCCCAGTCCAAAGCCCTCTGCGCTGCAGACAGATCCCCAGCCGCGCTGATAGCGCGGGCCGAATCGTCAGCAACAAGTTGCGGCCGCCTGCGGTACTTCACAACAGTGCCAGCGTCAACGTCAACATCAGAATCTCCAGTCGGCGCCAATGCAGCATCCACGATCGCAAACGTGCCGTCAGGCGCTGTCCTCCGATCATGTTTGATCGCAGTGCTCGCTCTGCTCACCAATCCAGCAACGGCGTCCTCACGCGAAGCCCGCTGACGCCGAAGAAAGAGGACGCGCTTTCTAGCCGCGAATGCGGCCTCCAGAATCGGCGAGGGTACATCTGCGAATGCGGACTGCTCTCGGTGGCCCTCTGCTGGGAGAGCGTCCTGTCGGGGCCGCCACTGTTGATGCGGCAGAAAGCCCAACGCAGGCACGCCGCGATCGGCAGGTGGAACCGCGTTGGCACGCGGCTTCCTCTCGAAAGCGCGCTCGCCATCACGGTGCCGATCCCCGGCGATCGCAGCGAGCAACCTGAAATGCTCCAGCTCCTCGCCATCCAGCTGCCTGAACTGATCCGACAGCGCGGCGGCCGTCTCCTTATCCAGCCAGCGGCCGTTCACGTGCACAAACGCTCGCCACATCCAGAACCTCAGGCTGCCCCGCCCGCGCTGAGGCCGGTGACGCGGCCTCGGCGCCCTGGGCTCGCACGCGGCGCGGCCTCGGTCGTGACGTGATGGGTCTGGTCCCAAATCCCCAGCCGAATGAGCTGCAAAATGCGCGCTCATCTCCTCAACAGTCTCAACGTGCGTCCAAACCCTGAAACGAGCGTGTCGCTGATTGACCGAATGGAGGCGCTCCACGTCGGCCGTGTCCGTGTCAAGCAGGACAACGGCGCCCTTGAGCTCGGCCATGGCCGTCGCCGAGCCTTCGGCACCTCTGTAGAAGTTCAAGAAGTTCTCTGTGTATGAATCCAGCAGGCACGGCTCTGTACGCCGCAGCTCGTCGATAACACCAGGATCCTTCAAAGCGTAAAACAATTTCATGGGCCATGAACGGTTTTTCCTGAAAACAAGATGGTACGCTGTAGCCCCCATTCGAGCCAAAAGCCGATAAATTGTCAACGCAGTCTCTTCAGAACGATATTGCACAGGTGCCCAAGCTGACGAATCGAATATAGCAGCATACGCGTCCTTGAGCAGGCATCTGGTGTCAGCGTCCTCATACGCCAGCCAAGCTTGGTATGTTCGCGCTTCGCCCCGAGACACCTTAAGCTGCTGCAGCCTTTCGAAGGAAACGCCAGACGTTGCCAACTGCTTCAGCAGGTATGCGTCCGTGAGAGCTACCATGCGGGACGCAATAAACACATCATCCGCCAACCTGCCGCTGCGCATCCACGCCCTGGTGCCGAGGATCCTGACGTTCTGCTCCTCCCTGAACGCGCTGAGCTCATCAGCGCCGTCGCCGTCATCATCGGCCTCGCGCCCAGGAGCTGGGGGTAGCCCTGGAGGCTCGGGGCCCCTGTCGTGGCCAGCGGCAGCCAGCTCGTCGGGCTGAGCTCGCGCCTCAGGTTCCTGCTGGCGCCGCCGCTTGGCCTGCTGAGGCTCTGGCACGCCGCGCAAGTAAGCCTGCTGGAGAAGCCCGTGGACTGCAGAAGGAAGGCCGATGCAACGATGGCTCTTCATTTTGTTCGTCCAGTTCGCACGGTTGAGAACGTCCATAGACCCAAACAGCGCAGCCACGCCGTAACGGCGCATCAAAAAAACCGCGTGGTCTCGACTGCGGCAACACCCGTTGCAGTAATGCTCGATGACACCAGTTTTCCGAATGTCGCCGTTGTAGAGCCTCCTGCACACAGCCTCTCTGAACTGGAGACCAGCGTCAGCGGTGTCGCCAAAGTAAAGGTCGAACACAACCTCCCTGTGAGCCGTTGCCTCGGCAGAACAACACCCCACGCGGACCACAACCTGTTCATCGTGGATGAGCCTGGCGCTGTGCCGCACAGCGATGAGGTGTTCGGAGGACAAAGTCAGCTGACACCGTATCATGTTGCTGTCGGTGGGGCGGAGGACCGCGTAGCCCTGCTCGGCGACCTTCTTTTTACCGTGGGCGCGGCAAATGACCAGAATCTGGGCACGAAGAGGGTGCTGCACGGTCATCATGCGCTCGTTCTTCAGGTTGCTTCCTGCGCCGTCGCACATGATGACATCCACTTGCCGAGGGATCCGCTCATCCACCAGTCTGTCATACACCTGGTCCAGCTGCCGATGCAAACACGTATTGATGATCTCCGCAGTCGGCGACTCTAGCACACCAATGTGCGTGGGGGTGTTGGCAATGACATGGAGGAAGTCGTCTCTGTCCCCGAAACGCTTGCGCAGCACCATGTTGAAACCAGCTTTGATGACAAACAGCTCTCGTGTGCCAGCACATCTCTCGACGATGGTGTCGGTGTCATACTGCTGGGCGACCTGAGTGGTCACTCGGCTGCGCGTGCCGTCGTATTTCCTCTTGCGGAAGAAAATGACAGCATCCGTCCGAGGGCCGCCAGCAGCCTCTGGGCAGCGCGACGCCTTGCAGACGGCCAGGAGTCTCGGCACGATGGCAGCAACATGCCTTCGGCCAGTCATCCACGCGGCGTGCCCAACAGCATACACCTTCTCGCGAAATCGACTCGCGAAGAGGCCGAGTCGAGAAGACAATCGCGAAGCGCTCTCCAAGCCAACTGGCTGCGAGGTGTCTGGGTACACCCGCTGAATCATCACAGTCGCCACGCTGGCAATGGGGTCGGTCGGGCCGACGGCGGCGCGCTGCCCCAAGGGCGGCCCTGCTGCGGCCTGGCGCTCCGCCAACGGCAGCGCAGTGTCCCGCGGCTCCAGTGCCACGATAGAGCCTCCCTCCGCGAGCCCTGGCGGCACGTCAGCAGCGCCCAGCCAGTCCTCCTCTTGACTGCAGCTGTCCTCGCCCGCCCTCGCGGGCGGCGGCGCCTCCAGCGCAGGCGTCGGCACGCTGAGAGGGCTGAACTCCTCGTCGCTGAGCCACTGCTCAGGCGAGGGAGACGCCATGACTCGAGAAGTCGCACAGGCCGTAAACGGTTTGATAAAAAAATGGTTACGGTGGAAGGGGCGTCAACTCTCGGAATCGCATGTCAACGTGAGAACTGTTGCGATTGTTGATGTTTGCACGCGTGTTGGCTGCATCGCACCAGCATCTTACCTACTGGCACCAATGGTTGCACCACATAGGTTGCACCGCGCGTAGGCCGTCATGTAAGGCCATACTTCTCTACTTACTATTTAGGCTCCAAGCAGGAACCCCAAGGGAGGCACCACAAGAGGGGACCCAAGGGGAGGCGCCTTGAGAGTCAGGGGCCCGATAGGGGGTCAGGCAGGAACCACTGAGAAGCCCCAAGGGAATCCGAAGGAGGGGCCCAAACAGCTTCGCACGCACTGTAAGTGCACACACAGCGGCTCGCGTTGTTCCTAACATTAAGTTTAAATTGTATTGTGTGTGTGTTTGATGGTATGTAAGGCCACCCCAAACTGTGATCAACTTGTGTTGGGGGCGTTGGCCTACCCATCAGACCCCCAACTCGAAATAGACAAGCGGCGTGTTCATCCCATCGAACTATCAACCTTGAAAGCGCAACCTGGGGGGCATCAAACCCCATCAAATGAAGTAATACACGATAGACAAGGCGGGTAAGTCTCAACGATAGATCGGCGATAGGCCTCTGATAGTGGGTCCGCACCTTCCTGGGCAGGTCGGGGCTGTCGGGCCCCCATCGGCGATCCATGGGCGATCGGGGGTCGCTGCATCCCCCCCTCTCGGTGCCTATCCCCCCCATCGTTGCCCCTCACGAAGCACCACGAGCTGCGGAGCCGCCGCTGGCGGCGCCACCATGTAGACGCCGCCGCCCGCCGGCAGCCCAGCCGGGTCGCAGAGCGCCCAGGCGCGCCAGCCCTCGGGGAGCGGCGAGGCGGCCATCGACTCGAGCACGCGCCGCGGGCGGGGGGAAAGAGAGCAGCGGCTATGACCGGCGGCGAGCCCGGGGGGGCAGCGAGGGGGGGGGGCGGGACTTCCCAGGAGGCCGCGGGGCTCCTCAGAGGCCCTCGCGCCTCCTGAGGCACGTCTTCTGAACCGTCAACAGAGGCACAAAGAGCTTCCCAGAAGGCGCGAGGGCTTCTGAGAAGCCCTGCCGCCTTCTGAGAAGGCCTGCCCCCTCTCACTTCCCCCCCCCCCGGGCGCGCCGCAGACATGAGCAAGACTGAACGCGGCAACGTCCGTGTCGATCACCGTCCATCGTGGTCATCGTCACTTTGTGGATCGCCCGGAACAAGACTGAATGCTGAAACGTCCGTGTCGGTCTTGGTCACCGTCACTCGTGGTCAGCGTCAACTCGTTGATCATCCTCGCGAATGGGCGACGGCTGGCATGGACCGTGATCGGCGTCGACGGAATCCCGCGACAACCAAAAGTTACCGATACCCCTAATATCAGGTCGGGCATGTCCCCCTAGAGGATTTTGGGCGACAAATAGAAAACTAGTCAAGAAAATACACAAACATAATCAGAACATATAGGAAAAAAACGTTCCCTGATTATTTTAAACTATTTTTGAACATTCTTCCTGTGGAGGGACATGCCCGATTTAACCCTACATGCTCCCCCAGCCCTCTCCCGGGGTGTCGCACTCAACACAGAATTTCGAGGCGAACCCAGCCGTGGCGACGAGGGCCTCCCGGGGGGCACGCAGAGGCGAGACAGCGAGGCCAGGGGTCGGGGTATCCGTAGATTCTCCTCCCCTGTGCAGGAGCAGCGCTTCCCCGATACCAATCCCCACGGGCGTGGCCTGGGCCCCACTGGCCCATTTACCCTCGTGAGCGTTTCTTATTCGGCGTCTCGACATTGGGCGGATAAGGGGGGGTGGGGGTCTGGCTCCGGACCTCTGCTTCACGCGACTGTTTGCAACCGTGCGCACTACGGGGGAGGGGGCCCACCTGCTCGAAACAGGCGCCCAAAACAGCCAAGATCCGCTCCAGAGGGGGGGGCGAGGGGGGGGTGCGAGGGCCCGCGCCGATCGGCAAAACAATGAATAAAAAACGATCACCTCCTAGATGGGGATCTAGGCTGCTCCCTTCGGGATTCGAGGGGCACATCCCCAAACGGGGTGGTGGCATGGTGGGGATCGGGATGAGAGGCCTCCCAAACGAGGTCCGAGTAGACGAGGTCGGAGAATTGCACTGCATCGCCGGTGCATCTGCGATGCATCGCCGAAGCATCGGCGATGCGTCGGCGATGCATCGGCGACGTCGGCGTGGAGAAAATCGGGATCCACATCGAGCCGCATCGCCGATGCGGCGCAACCATCCGACCCCATCTACTCGGACCCCGTTTGAGAGGCCTGGCTGCGAGCAATAGTTATATCCACATTCAGTGCATCTTGGAAATTGGGGCTCTCTTCCCCGGAAACAGGAGGCGCACTGGATATGGATAAACATCTGGCCCCCAAAGGCTCGATTGTTACCCATGTCCAGGGCACCTCGGCCTTGCGGCACCCCTTCCCCAACAGTCCAAGACGCTCTGGATATAGATACAAGTACTGCCCGCACTGGAGAGGGATGGGGATGGGGATCGGTGAACCGATGCTGAAAGTCATCGCGCTCCTTCCCTCGACTGGGGACCCTCGGGGGCCGCCGCGGCCCAGGCGGCCAGCAGCGCTGGCAGCTCCTTCCTCTTGGCCGGCCAGAGGGCGAAGCCGCACGCCCGGCCGCCCCCGACCGCCAGCTGGGGCCGCCGTGGCCGGCGGGCCACGCCACCCTGTACTCGAAGGAGCCCAGGGAGGCACAGGCAAATATCATTGCACCAGCCTTGCAGACGTGCTGCAGCGGATTTCCGCGTGGATTTCTGCATGGATTGTTGCCCGAAGCGGCGAGCGAGAAACGTCTCCAGGACACTCCGGGCCCACCCTATCGTTTTCCGAACGAGATCCGCCCTGCGATGTTGGCGCCATGACAAATAGACACGATTTCCTTGGCTCCCAAAATATTTCGTGTCCTATGGTTTGTCGTTTTCTCCTCCATCTCCCGTGGTTCACCGCACTTTTCCTTGGGAATCGACGATTGCATTATCATTAGTATTATTAGTGCCATTAGTACTATTATTATTAGTATTGTTAGTACTGTTATTATTACATTATTATTATTCGTATTATTAGTATTATTAGTATTATTATTAGTAGTATTATTATTGTTACTATTATTATTATTATTATCCTTATAATTGTTATTAGTAATATTATTAATGTTATTATTAGCATACTTGTTATTGACATTATTAGTGTTATTATCATTCATATCATTATTAGCATTATGATGTGTCGATGGGCGGCCAGCTTGGGGGCTGAAGCGAAAGGAGCGGGCCTTGTCAGAAGATGCAGAAGTCTTCAGGCCTTCTGGAGAATTGTCTCAGCCTTCTCCGATAAGACACAGAGACTTCTCAAAGGCCAGAGGGCTTCTGAGAAGCCCCCCCGCCTTCTGAGAAAGCCTCCTCGGTCTTACTCCTCCCCTACGATCGCCGCCGAATCGAAGGATCGCGGCGAATCGCTGGTGTATTTTTCTGTGGCAACTCATGGGGGCCTCCCATGCCATCATGCTGGCTGTTGCGAATCGACGCCAATCGACGCCAATCGACGCCCAACGTTTAATTGGCCCGTTTCCATCGGTTACCAGACGCTGACGCGCGCCAGTCCGCTACTCTAAAGACGGAGTTGAGACTGCAAACGAGGCTCCCACGATTTGTTGCCGAATGCGTCGGCGATGCATCGGCGATGACGGCGTGGAAAAAATCGGGTTCCACATAGAGCCGCATCGCAAGGGCGGTCCCCTCACCCCATCTACTCGGGCCCCATGTGGGAGGCAAACAAATGCCCCTGGCCCACAAGGTGCTCCCAGGATTTCCAAGGAGACCCCCGCGACCTCAAGCGCACCCCTCACGAGGGTTAGGTCAGGCATGTCCACCTACAGGCGGATCTTGGAGGAAAAATTTGGAATAATTCAACGATGCGTCAAAATGGTCAAAACGAGACGGAAAATCCTCCCGAGACTCTTTTGACTATCTTGGGATATTCCTCCTGTGGAGGGACATGCCCGACGTAAATCGACTCGGACCCCATGTGGGAGGCCAAACAAATTCCCCTGGCCCACACGGTGCCCCCAGGATGTCCAAGGAGGCCCCCCGCGGCCTCAAGAGCACCCCCTCACGAGGCCAAGGCGGCCTCGGGGGAGCTCTTGAATTGAGCGACAACTCGGGGGGGGGGACCTTCGGCCGGGGGCACTTTTCGCAACCCTCGAATCTACTCGGACCCCATATGGGAAGCATCGAATTAGATCGGGCATGTCCTCCTACAGGCGGATTCAGGAGGAAACTTTTAAAACAGTTACAAAATACCCCAACATATTCAAAAGATAATAGGTAAAAACGTTCCCATTGTTTGTTTTACTTTGTTTTGAATATTCTTCCTGTAGAGGGACACGCCCGACTGAACCATAGAACTAGGGGGGCCATCCTCGCGTCGTGCTGAAAATCGCGACGACAAGGTGCCCGTCATTCTGGCATCCGGGGGCCATCGCTGTCCTCGGGGTCATTTTCACACAAGACGATTCGGATGCAAAACGGCACTGGAGAATGGGCGGGGAGTTCCAACGACCACCTCTTGAAAATATCATTTGTTTCGGCCGGCACAGAAAGCCCGAAATGGTCGCGCGTGACACGCGCGGCCCATCCCTGGGGAGGGGTGCCCAGAGTGCCTGCGTGAATTCACGCGCAATCGGCCCATACAGCCTCATGCCACGCCCGAGAAAACTGCGGCTCACGTAGCCCGGAACCGCCACAGTTGCGTGGGGCTCTGGTAGCCACCTAGAGAACACGGGCATCGGCGATATACCCACAGCAGCGTCGGGACTTCGGTTGCCCTTCCGAACGTTCAAGCGCCCCCGTGATGTAACTCCGTTTGAAAGAGCCGTTTTCCAGGGTGGATCTGGAAGCCGCACCCTGCACTCGGGTGGCTAAGCCGAGCGGCGAACGCCACTCTTCAAGCTGCGTCCATCAAGGGTGGCGATCGGGCTGATACGGGCCTGTTCCCAGCCTCTTGCATAATGTTAGCTTGTGATGAACCGAACAAACGAGGCGCGTGATCGCGGGGGGGCGCCCGCCATATGGAAACGCGCCACGGCGGAGCCGGCGATTAGCGGTGATGCCCAGCCGCCAGCGAGAGGGCAACAAACGCCGCAACGCCTCTGCGCGCACGGACCAAAATGGCCACGGACTGGGGAAGGGAAGGGCGGCAGAGGCAACTGCCGTCGCCGCCGCCATCGACGCCCTCCCCACCGCCACATTGTTTCCCTGTTTCGCATGCGAACGAACTGGGGGGAAGGAGGACGAAGAGGAGGAGGAGGAGGAGGAAACGGGAGGGTTGATGGCAACATCGTCGATGCGTCCCGGGTTTGCGCTGGTTTTCCTCCTCCGCCTCCTCCTGTTCCTCCTTTTCCTCCTCCTGTTTTTCCTCCTCCTCCTCCTTCCCCACGCCCTCCTGGTGATGAATGCTGGAGATGAGTTATTGAACAACAACTCCCAGGAAAAGTCAAGCTGGCACCTGGCACCAACCACGCGCCAGGGGAAACCACGCGACGGCGGACATTCGGAAACAAATCGCAGGCCAGACGAGCACGCGAAACCAGGGCCTGAGAACGAAGCCTCGAGCCTCGAGCGGCGCACGCTCGCAGTCCCAATGCAGGGGGCAGCGCGCACCGCAAGGCCAGCGAACGAGGTCGCAACGCATGTGCGTACAGCGGAGGGCAGTCCACAAGAAACCCTCCACAAGAAACCCAACCCTGAGACCCCAGGGCGTCCATGGATTCTTTGCATGGGGACGTCACGCTGTCCATCGCAAAGCCATCGAAACCCCCAAAAAACCCAGGGCACCCTGGGGGCAAGCAGGGTGTTTCTTGGCATGGTCCTCCACTGTCACATTCACACACGCAGTGCGCGGCGCTGCGCGGGCGCACTCCCCCTCGGAAGCGGCGCGTCGTTCCTGCGTTCCGTCCTCCGCCGCAGCGCGGTGGCACCCCGAGCCCTCCGAGCCCTGGTGAGCAAGTTTCCCCATCTATTTCGGTGGGTGTTTGGTTTTCTTCACACCCGCGTCGCACCCTTGTTCACCTTCACCTCCTCCTCCCCTTTTTCCTCGTCCTTCCTTCGCTTCACCCGCGTGAAACGCACGCATGGCACGTACAGGACAAACGCGTCCACATACAGCCGCACGCATGCACACACATCGCGCACACACACACACACACACACACGCACACGCACACGCACACGCACACACACACACACACACACACACACACACACACACACACACACACACACACACTCACACACACACGCACACACACACACACACACACACACACACACACACGCACACAACCACACACACACCATATAACGACACTGCAAACCTGGCGTTTTCACTGCAACATACACCCAAGACGTGTGCACCGCATGCTGGGCACCCACATGGGCGAAATATTCGCACAGCGTTGCATGCGTGGCACTTTCTCGGCACCATAGGGGGGGTGCGCAAGGGGTTGTCCGTCACCGTGATTTCTATCCGTCTCGGGGTCGCAAAGCGTGGCAGGCGTGGCCTTTCTCGATGTCAATGGGGTTTCGTTGGGGGTGGGGGCGCTATCCGTCGTACGCTCGCAAACCGCGGCGGGCGTAGCATTTTCTCGATGCCACAAGGGGTGCGCTGGGGGTGAGGCCGCTATCCGTCGTGCGCTCGCAAACCGTGGCAGGCGTGGCATACTCTCGATGCCACAATGGGGTGTGCACGGGGTGGGGTCGCTATCCGTCGTACGCTCGCAAAGCGTGGCAGGCGCGCAATTTACCGACACCACAACACGGTGCGCAGAGGGGTTGGGGGCCGCTATCCGCCGTACGCATGCAAAGCGTGGTCGGCGCGCTATTTTCTCAACAGAACAAGGGGGTGCGTTGGGGATGGGGTCGCTATCCGTCGCACGCTCGCAAAGCGTGTCGGGCGTAGATGTTTCTCGATGCCACAGGGGCGGGGTCGCTATCCGTCGTGCGCTCGCAAAGCGTGGTGGGCGTGCAGTTTATCGATACGAGAGGGGGTGCGCAGGGGGTGGGGTCGCTATCCGTCGCGCGCTCGCAAAGCGTGTCAAGCGTGGATGTTTCTCAATGTCAAGGGGTGCGCAGAGGGGTGGGGCCGCTATCCGTCCTACGCTCGCAAAGCGTGGCAGGCGCGCATTTTATCGACACCACAGAGGGGTGCGCAGGGGGATGGGGTCTCTATCCGTCGTACGGTTGCAAAGCGCGGCAGGCGTGGCAATTTCGCGGCAGCACAGGGTGGGCGTGCGGTCGTTATGCGTCGCACGCTCGCAAAGCTTGGCAAGCGTGGCAGGCGTGGCATTCGCTCGATTCCGGACGGCGTGTGCAGGGGGTGGGGTCGCTGGTCTGTGCACTGGCGAACAGCGTCGCAAACGTGGAAATTGTCTCTGTCGCCGCGGCATGTCAGGCCCCAAAGGTTAGAACCGCGCCACCTTCGATGTTGGCGAAACAACGACCACGAGCAACATGCTCGCACGTTCCACGTCAGCTACCATCACGCAAGGCACATGATAAATACGTGGGGTTCCTCGAAAGCGTAATTATATTCGGCGTTTCGACATTGGGCAGAAGGGGGGTGGGAAGGGGGGGGGGGTCTGGCTCCGGACCTCTGCTTCATGCGACTGTTTGGAACCGTGCGTCCTATGGGGGGGAGGCTCCACCTGCTTGAAACAGGCGCCCGAAACAGCCAAGATCTACCCCAAGGAAGGGGGGGGGAGGAGGGGAGGGGGTGCGAGGGCCTGCGCCGATCGGCAAAGCAATGAAGAAAAAGCGATCACCTGCCGCGCGTGATTTGCAGAAGCAGCTTCGCGCCCCGCGGGGTGCAGTCATCATCAGCCTCGGGGAGGGGGCGGGCGCCATTCGCTCCTCGCACAAGCTGACGTTGCCTCATGCTCGTGGCGACCCCTTGGCCCCTGGAGGGACTGCTCGTGGGACTCCTGGGCCCCCCCCCTCGCGGAGGCGCGAGGGCCGCTGGCTCTTTCTGCGCTCTCGCGGAACCCTCTTCCCACAATCCCTGAGGCTCAGGGACGGCCCTGGGAGCCTGAAGACTGCCAAGAGCCTCTGGACCTGCTGATGTACATCCCGTGCCTTGCTGTTTGTCCATGCGGAAGCCCTGGAAGTCCCGACCCTTTCCCCAGGCCCGGCTTTTCAACCTGAATCGTTTCTCGACGGACCCCGGTCCCAGCGAGCCCCCAAGAGCCGAAAACTTAGTAAATATCAGTCCTGGTCATTTACAACATGGTCTATCTAATGGTCCACGCTCTGTAAGTGGGCGGGGCCCCCCGAAATCCCATGCCCATTGTGGCCTCCCATCGTGAACTGCGCAAGGTTGTCCAGTGCCTTCTGCCGCAAGGGCTCATTTTTCATTCGACGTTCAATGTCTGAGCGTGCCTCGTTGAGTGGAACGTAAAGGGGGTCTGGTTCAGGGGGCATCGAGCTGGCATCGCCGATACATCGTCGATTGATCGGAAATAGGTACTAGGCCCCCGATAGCAAATCCGCACGCTCCGGGGCTCCTGGGCCCCCATCGGAGATGAACGGGCGATTGAGGTCGATGCGTCGCACTCGTCAGCCTGTGCCCAGCTCGCTGTTCCTGAACGACGACGGCGACGAACGGCGACAGCAGCGGCGGCGGCGACGACGCCGACGACGAACACTACGACCACGACAATGACGACGGCGGCGACAGCGTCGGCGACGAAGACCTCTCCAGTCCCCAAACGCTCCTTTATAAAGGGCTCATACATGGGGTCCGAGCTGATGGGGTCGCAGGATCGCGCCGTATCGGCGATGCATCGGCGATGCATCGGCGATACATCCGTGATGCACTGGTGCCATCGACGTGGGGGAATTCGGGCTCCACGTCGAGCCGCATCGCCGATGCATCGGCGATGCGGCACAATCCGTCGACCTCACTTGCTCGGAGCCTTCCACAAGAAACCCAACGCTGAGACCCCAAGACGTCCATTGATTTTCGGTGTGGGAACGTCGCGCCTTCCACAGCAAAACCGTCGAAACCCAAGAAACCCAGGGCACCCTGGAGGCCAGCACGGGTGTACCTTGGCATGGGCCCCCCCCCCGTATCACGCTCGGCTCCCCCGAAAGACCCGCCCAACCCGCCCCTGGCGTGGCCGACCCGGCCACGGCGTCTGCGCCGGCGACGCCGCCGCCGCGGCGGTGACGGGCACCACGACCGGCTCGGCCGTCGCCCGCCGGCCCTGCCCCGCGCCCATCACTCGGCCGCCGGCGCGGGGGGCGGCCGGCGGCCGCCGCGGCGTCCAGAGACCCGCAGGGCGCGGCGCGGCGCGGCCGGCGCGCGCTGCCCGGCGTCGGCCGTGGCTGCTCGGGGGCGGGGCGGCCAAGAGCCAGAGGGAGCGGGCGGGGGCGGGGCGCCGCCTGCGCGCCTATACGCCGATGCTGGCCAGGGCCGGTGCTGGATCCAGGACGGGTGCTGGGCCCAGGGTCGGCCGAAGGAGCAGGCAGGAAAGGGCGCCGCCTACATATACACCGATCCCGGCCAGGACCGGCGCTGGGTCCAGGACCGGTTCTGGGCCTTAAATACAAAAACTGGTTCTTGAAATCATTTCAATTTTTTGAATTGAAAAAACGGGTTTCACTTTTTGGGGGAACTCACAAACGGGTCGGCCTGGCCAGGATCGGTGCAGGCGTACAGGCGGTGCCCTCCGAGGAGGGCGGCGGGGGCGCAGCGCAGGAGGAGGGGCGGGAGGGAGGCGCGGTGCCGCGAGCGCGCGCCCCCTCTCCCGCCCCCCGCTCCCCTCGCCCCTCCCCCCCTCCCCCTTTGGCTGGCCGAAGCTCACTTGGAGCCACCTGGAACACTCTGACCGCTCGCGCCCTCTCCCCACCTCCTTTCACTCCTCCCCCCTTGTTCTGTACATTCCCTCCTCCTCCCCCCCTGAGTAGAAGCTAGTATGCCGGTCACCGTCTGCGTTCCATCATCCCTTCCGATTCCGCCTGCATCCCCTCCAGATGTGTCGATCCCCCCAGAAGTATCGACCCGATCCCTCTGGGTAATTGATCATCCTCCCCCCTCCTCCTCCTCCTGCTCCTCCTCCTCCTCCTCCTCCACCTCCAATCCTCCTCCTCCTCCTCCTCCTCCTCCTCCCTCCTCCTCATCCATCCTCCTTTTTCTCCTCCTCCTCCTCCATCCTCCTTTTTCTCCTCCTCCTCCTCCTGCTCCTCCTCCTCCGCCTCCTCCTCCTCCCCCTCTTCAGTCAGTCAAACTTCCAAATACACATGCATGATTCCAGGCTCGCTTCCTCCATGGAGTCATATGCACAGTTATGACTCTCCAGGCTCGCTCATTCCATCCTGTTCCCCTCCTCCTCTTCCTCATCCTCCTGTCGCTGTCGCGGATGGTATCAGGTCCGAATGCCATGCTGCCCGCCTCCACCTCCACCTTTTTTTTTCACATCAATCCTCCCAGTCGCACCCTCAGACGTGTCGGTGGGGTGGACCAGGCGCTTCGCATGAGACTTCCTCACCAGCTACGACCTTGAAGATTGAAACTTGCGACAAATTCAGGATGCAGGGCGGCCATTTTTCGAAAGCGGCTTTCACCTCATTATTTCGTCGAGATCTTGCAACACGAGTACACATGGAGGGCGGCTCGTTTTCAAAGTGTGGCTCGCGCTGTAGCGCCGCGCATCTTCCTCTTACCGAATGTGCAGCAACTTCAAGGCTGAAGGGCGGCATGTGTTATCCAGCATTGCTCATGCGTCAGCGCCGCGGACATTCGTCTTGAAATATGGCAGCAGCTTCTCACCTGGAGAACTGTTCCTGCTCAAAATGTGGCTCTCGCTTTAGCGGCGCACACCTTCTTCTTGGATGCTTGCTGCCGTCTCGGGAGGGCGATGCTGATGCGCAGAAATTCGCCGGCCCAACGGGCCAGGGCGTGCTAAGATCTCCGGTAACTGGTTAACAGTATTAACAGTATTTCTAGTTCGCGCGCGCGGGGCGGCCCCTGGGGGTCCCCCGGCGAAAAGTACCCCGACCAACGCCCGACCGCCGCCCGACCGCCGCCCGACCGCCGCCCGACCACCGCCCGACCAAGTCTACTCAGAGATGGTTTTCCTTCTGGGTGCGGCCTCTCAGGCTCCCCAGAGCGCGCTCAGAGTGCCCCAAGAGGCCCCCAAGACTGCCCAAGAGGCCCCCGAGACGCCCAAAGAGCGCTCGAAGACGCCGAAGATGACCCCAAGACGGCCCAAAAGGCCCCCAAGACAGCCCAAGAGGCCTCCAAGACGCCCCAAGAGCCTTCCAAGAGGCCTCCGAAGAGAGCCCCAAGAGGCCAAAATCGTTGATTTTCATTGGTTTTTTCTATGTTTTTTGTGTTCTGGCTTTTTCGGCTTCCGGACGCTCCAAGACGGCCCAAGAGGCCCCCAAGACCGCTCCAAGACGGCCCACGAGGCTCCCAAGACGGCCCCGGAACGGCCCAGGAGGGCCCCCAAGACGGCCCAAGTGCCGCCCAAGACGGACCAAGAGGCCCCAAGACGGGCCCAAGAGGGGCTCAAGAGGGGAACCGAGAACTGAAAAATCGAGCCCTCCGCCCCAGAAGGCGCCCAGGAGGCCCCAAAAAGGCCCCAAGAGGCCCCCAAGAGGCCCCCAAGACGCCCCAAGAGGCGCCCAAGAGGCCCAAAAGAGGCCCCAAGAGGCCCCAAAACGGCCCCCAAAACTCGGCTAGCCCACAACGGTGCGACAATATGGGCCGGCGGAATGAGCGAAGCGATTAAATAATGTGCTGACGCGGCTTAGGAGTGTCAAGACGCAACAGTCACGAACATTCGCTGCGTTGGTGTTCCAGGAATTGTGTTTGGCACGAGCGAGGGTTCTCAAACGCTTGTCTTCCGATGGAGCACTTCCCGCCATGACATGAACTTCCTGTAGGGACCAATGAAGAGAGAACTTGGAGGGCGGGGTTAGCGCAATATCGCTGATGCATCTTGGGTTCACACGGGTCCTCCTCCCCGCCTCTTGATGCTGGGGGAGTAGGGTTCCCTCGACGTTCCAAGCTCAGTCCACCCGAGCTGGGGCACCAGACTTCGCGCTGTCGCGACTCGCGGGGCGAGAGAAGCGCACCCTGACTTCACGCTCTCGCGCCGCCCCCGATGATGGTTTCATAATCAACTCCTAGGTCTCCGAAAAAACGATTGAGGGGGCTTCGGATCCCGATCAAGACGCGGGATTCCCCCATAGCAAGCCCAACACTAATTCCATTTGGCATCACTGAGCGAAGCGGACTAAGCGGCAGAAAACTGAGTTATGTAGACAACTCCCATGTTCGGCCACGGATATACCAGCACATATGTTGAACTGAACATTCCAAGAGTTGCATCCTACTGCAGCCCAAGAACGGGGGCGCGAGGTTCGAGTAGCTTCGCGCACTTACTGGTGATTTTTCATAATTGAAAAGGACGTGCGCTGGCTGCAACATTTGAAGTGTGGTGGCGAGGGGAACTTGGCATCGAGAGCCCCTCACATGTGCAGTGGCAGACGTGCGCCAAGGCTGGCGAAGCACTGGCCAGAACGCACGCTCTCGGCATCCCTCCGCTCACGGGCACCTTGCGGAACGGCTCTAGCGCCAAGCACGCGACTGGCAACGAGAAGATGATCCAAGCGTCTGGCTGGACGCCCGAAATGGGTACGGGGAAATCTAATGCAATGCCCAACAGCACATAGTGTCTAAAACCGACAGCAGCCGGCCTTCTGTCTCAAATGGGGACCGCCCGCGGCGACACCGACAGCGAACCTTGTTCCAATGAGCAAGAACTGATGTCAACCTTTGCACCCATGCTTTCCGCACCCATTTCGATCGTCCCGAGCCTGGGATCACGGGCGGCGAACATACGGTAGAGGGAAACAATTAGTGAACACTCCCCCTGCCCCCCAAACTCAAAGGTTGGCACGCGCGGGGGAGACTGCGGTCGAGGTGCAACTCATCAGACCCACCGCCAACTTTGAACATTGGGGGGAGGGGGAGGCGTTCACACATGAATGTGACTTGAGTGTTCGCTATTTCTGTCCGAGGCCTTCATCCACATCCGCGACGACAAATACGACGGCGACGGCGACGAGGCCGACGACGACGGGGGCCTGCTGTCGCCGATGGCCTCTGCTGCGCCGAGCCCGGCGTGGCCGGCCTGGGCGGGCGCTTGCGGGGGGGGGCGCCGTGGAGGGCGAGGCCCCTGGACCGACGACGGCGACGAGGGCAGGGACGAAGAGGGCGCACGCGACGGCGAGGACGAGCACGAGGACGGCGGGACAACGGGGAGGAGGAGGAGGAGGAGGAGGAGGAGGAGGAGGAGGAGGAGGAGGAGGAGAGGAGGAGGAGGAGGAGGAGGAGGAGGAGGAGAGGAGGAGGGGGAAGAAGACGACGACGACGACGAAAACGGCGACGAAAACGACAGCGACAGGGACGACGACAAAGAGGGGGGCGAAGACGAGGATGAGGAGCAGGCGGGTGGGGGGGTGGCGGAACAGGAGGGGCGGGAGGAGGAGGCCAGAGGGAGGCAACGGGCAGCTCATGGGAGGCCCTCGGGGGGACTCTCAGGTGGTGGTGGCGGGGGGGGGGGGGAAATGCGTGTGTGTGTGGGGGGGGGCGACGGGGCGGAGGAGAACGGGGCGGGCGGAGCGAGGGAGGAGTGTGAGGGAGAGGGAGGAGCAGAGGAGGAGGCGATGAGGGAGGCGACGAGGGAAGTAACAGCGGTGGTGGTGGGACGCGGGCGTGGAGCGGTGCGTTGTGCTCCGTGTTTTGGGCCCCTGCCGCCGTATTACTCCCTGGACACTGTTAAGCGGGGAGAGGCGTGCGGGGGAGAGGGAGGAGGAGGGGGGGGGGGGGGGCGGGCGTGGAGCGGTGCGCTGTGCTCCGTGTTTTTGGGCCCCTGCCGCCGTATTACTCCCTGGACACTGTTAAGCGGGGAGAGGCGTGCGGGGGAGAGGGAGGAGGAGAGGAGGAGGAGGAGGAGGAGGAGGAGGAGATGGAGGAGGAGGGGGAAAAGCTACGACGACGACGAGACGACGACAAACGACAACGGCGACGAAAACGACAGGCCAGGGAGGGGGCCGACGACAAAGAGGGGGCGAAGACGAGGATGAAGAGCAGGCGGGTGTGGGGGGGGGGGGGGGGGGGGGGGGGGGGGGGGGGGGGCGGAACAGGAGGGGCGGGAGGAAGGAGGCCAGAAGGGAGGCCACGCGGGCTCATGGGGCCCTCGGGGGACTCTCAGGTGGTGGGGCCGGGGGGGGGGGGGGGGGGGGGGGGGGGGGGGTGGGGGGTGGGGAACAATGCGTGGGGTGTGTTGTGTGGTGGGGGGAGGGGGGGGGGGGGGGCGACGGGGGCGGAGGAAACGGGGCGGGCGGAGCGAGGGAGGAGTGTGAGGGAGAGGGAGGAGCAGAGGAGGAGGCGATGAGGGAGGCGACGAGGGAGGTAACAGCGGTGGTGGTGGGACGCGGGCGTGGAGCGGTGCGTTGTGCTCCGTGTTGTTGGGCCCCTGCCGCCGTATTACTCCCTGGACACTGTTAAGCGGGGAGAGGCGTGCGGGGGAGAGGGAGGAGGAGGAGGAGGAGGAGGAGGAGGAGGAGGAGGAGGAGGAGGAGGAGGAGGAGAGAGGAGGAGGAGGAGGAGAGGAGGAGGAGGAGGAGGAGGAGGGGAGGAGGAGGAGGAGAGGAGGAGGAGGAGGCGAGGAGGAGGAGGGAGGAGGAGGAGGAGGAGGAGGAGGAGGAGGAGGAGGAGGAGGAGGAGGAGGAGGAGGAGGAGGAGGAGGAGGAGGAGGGGGGAGGGAGGAGGAGGGAGGGAGGGAGGGAGGGAGGGAGAGAGAAAGAGAGAGAGAGAGAGAACAAAAAAAAGAGAGAGAGAGAGAGAGAGAGAGAGAGCGAGAGCTCGGCGAGCACACGCGGCCGGGCGCCCGACGATGCGGCACGGCCGCGTTCTCACGCGAGAGGCCGCGCCTGCCGCTGGAAAAGGGCGCCTCCGGCCTCCGAGCTCTCCAAGAAGACCAGCGCGTTCCACGACTCGCAAAGTAACTACTGGCAAATGGCCTGGATCCGCCGCGGGGGATCTACGATACATGACATCGAAGCAGACATGTTGTTTTTTGTCGGACGGTTGCGAGTAGGCACTTTGCGAGTAGTGGAGCGCGCTCGGTGACCAAAGCGCGCGGCCCTCCGCCGCCGACAACGGCGCTCGAGGACTGACCACCGCCACCTTTGCGCCGACCCGCGCGTCTGATTCCAGGCCCTTCGTCGCCGCCGCCGCCGCCGCTATCCGCGAGCGCGCGCGTCCGCGGCCAGGCGCGAGGCAGCACCGTGTACCAACTCGTACGGTCGGCCAGGGGGCCTCGGTGCACGGATGGGGATGCCGGAACGCGCGTACGCCCGAATCTTTCGCCGAGCTCATTGCGAGGCGGGGGCTTATCCATATCCACCGCTTATGGAGCCGATGCCCTGGGACCCTGGGGGGGCGGTGGGTATGGATATGCTGCGACCCCCTCTGGGGCCCAAACATGTCCTCACCCGCCGCCTCCCGAGGTCAAGGCAGATCGGTGCCCCAGGCGGTGGTTGCTCCGAGTTTGTTTATAAGCGTCGGGGGGGCGTCAGCCCCGCCGACAGCCCCACATCGACCCCCGTCGCGGGTAGCCACCGAGCGCCGAACGAAGGCGCTCCGACCCCCCTTGCGGCGCGACGACGAGGCGAGGTTGACCCCCGTCGGGGGGTACCCCCCCACGCTTATTAAGAAACCCAGGGTATGGACAAATCCCAGCCTCGTACTCGTCAGGTCCTTCCTGGACGACCCAACGACGTGGTGTGCGGTCACCGCGCTGGCAGGAAAAGAACTCCTACTGAGGAGCGAAGGGGCTCTCCTGGCCGCGGCGAGCCTAGGCCACGAACGGGCCGTCGTCGCCCTCATCGTCGACGTCGTTGACGCCCTCGTCGGCGTCGTCACCGTATTCGTCGGCGTCGGCGTCCTCGCCATCACCGTCGTCTTCGTTGTCCTCGTCGTCGCCGTCGCCGTCGCCGTCGTCGTCGCCGTCCTCCTCGTCGTCGTCGTCGTCGTCGTCGTCGTCGTCGTCGTCGCCATCGCCGTCGACGTCGTCGTCGTCGCCGTCGTCGTCGCAGTCGCCCTCGTCGTCCTCGTCGTCGCCGTCGCCCTCGTCGCCGCCGTCGTCGTCGTCGTCGCCGTCGCCGTCGTCGTCGTCGTCGCCGCCGTCGTCGTCGTCGTCGTCGCCGTCGTCGCCGAGCCCCCTCCGTGCCGCGACGCGCGCTGGCGGCGCGCGCCGCCAACGCACGCGCGCGGCGCGTCAGGGGGGGGGCGGGGAGCCTCTGGAGGCACGAAAGGGGTGTGGCATAAAGGGGTGCGGTGCCAGTCGTGGAGAAGTCGAGATCCTGTCCATGACAGATGACATCGCCAGACTCAGCATGGGCACCACAACCCTTCATGCCGCACCCCTTTCCTGTCTCCAGACGGGCCAAGGGGGGGGAGGGGGGCGCGTCTGGGCCCCGGGCCCCGCCGCCGCGTCGTGGCGGTGCGGCTCCTGTGCGGCGGCGCGCCGACGCGGGCCCCCCTTGCAGAGAGCAGCCGCGCAGCAGCAAACTCGACGAGCGCTGACGGTCTCCGGAGCGCAGGACCACCGCCGCCGTCGCTGATATGATTCCCCTTGCTTGGCGGCGCGCAGAGGGGGGTAGGGGGAGGGGGGAAGGCTTCTTAGAAGGGGGCTGCTTCTTAGAAGGCTCTGGCCTTACATGTACAGAGAAGGCACGCGCCTTCTAAGAAGCAGGGGTGCTTCTAAGAAGCCTCCCCCCCTCCCCCTGCCCCCCGCTGCGCGTGGCCAGCTTGCACGTCTCGATCACCTCCACCACCCCTGAGGCGGACCTCGGCGCGCAAGCTCTGCGCCCTAGCGGGCTGCCATGTTTTTTTCCGCATCCCAGTGCCGCCATTATCACCGGTGCGCGCCGAGGACATCGTGTCTCTGGGGGAACAAAAGTGACATAAACATAAAAACTCGCAAGTCCGCGCGGATTTCTCGGATCGGCGCTGGGGCCCCCTCCCTGGCGCGCGGAGCGCGCCAGGGGCGGCGCCGGGGCGCCGCGCCGCCGGAGGCGCGCGGACCTCCGAGTTCTAATGTTTATGTCACTTGGTGTTCCCCTAGTCTCTTACCTTGGCAAAGCCGGAGCTATTATCATCACATGAGCGCAGCAGGCCAATCGCTGATGTTTGCCTAACGCAAACACGGCCACCGAGAACCCATCGGGGCATCGGGGGGGGGCCCACCCCTGGGAGGCACGCCTGAGCGTCGTCCGGTACTGGGTGGCGCTGGGGCGTGCCACCGACCGTCCAGGTGTCGGCCCCTCTCCCGCTGGGTTCTCGGTGGCGGTGGTCGTCGCTTCCTTTGAAAAAAAAGGGTCTGGCGACCCCGATCCCGACTTTGTAGGGTTCCTGCCCCCCCCTTCTGCCCCCCTTCCCCAAATACGGGTCACCGATCGGTAGGGACCAGGACCAGGGGGGGAAACGCCGACCTCCAATCGGCGATACCTCGCCGGAGATGGGCTATGTGCCCTCGGTGCAGTAGGAGTTTGACTGGAGAGGGTACATAAGTAAACACAAGATCCTTCCAAAGAGCCTCGTTGCCACAGGAATGCAGAAGCCACGTGCCGCCAAGGACACACGGGCAACCTTGCTTTGGCAAGGCCGACCTACTACAGGGCAGTTTTTAATACATTGGATTTGTTTGAAAACAATATATATATGATTTCTATACATGATTAATTTATGAGTAAATTTATGCATGAACTCATCGTTGCTTTTCATACTGAATCCCTGCATTTTTAATACATGATCCGCACGCGGAGCATGTATTAAAAACGGCACTGTAACCAGACCCTCGACTGCAGCAAGACCCCACGCTCAGGGGCGGGGTGGGCCATCGAGCCTCTCATCGGCGACTGGGGATCGGCGCACCCCCCCGCCGACTCGGGCGCGCTCTGCCAGGCATTGGGGACTCGTGGATCCGGCGCGTGGGCCTCCCCCTAGGGGGCGGCCAGAAAGGGGCGCGTCCAAGAGAGGGGGGGCAAGTCATGACCGGCGGCAAGTGCCGCGGCCCCAGGGGAGGGGGGGGGCCAGGGACGCATTGAAATAAGAAGAGGCGCCCTGGAATCTGGGGAGATATCATGGCCCCCGCCATGATATCCCCCCCCCCCCTAATCATCACCCCCCTCTTCGCCGACCCCGTTACCTCGACTGCGCCCGTTCCCCCAGCGCTGCGCCTGGCCCTCCCTCCCTCCCTCCCCCCCGGGCGCCCGTGTGGGCGGCGACGACGGCTTCGCGCGGCAGCGCAGCTGGATTTGCTCTAGGGCAACCACCTCGCGATTGTCTTCGCGCTTTCGCGCCGCCCCCCCCCCCCCCCCAAAAACAGGTTGGCGGCGCGCACCATGGGGCAGGGGGAGGCTTCTTAGAGACACCACTGCTTCTCAGACGGCGCGGGCCTTGTCTGTAAAAATAAGGCCCGCGGCTTCTAAGAAGGAGCCTCCTTCTAAGAAGCCTTCCCCTCCCCCTGCCCCCTCTGCGCGCTTCCGAACAGGAGGAGGAGCTCGCGGGTCGCTCTGACATCGCCCAGACCGCGAAGCGCAACGCGCCACCAACTTCGCAAACTCGTGGTGGCCCTGGGACTTGGATGACACTCGGCCAACATGACCACCAAGCCCCTAGAAGCCTCCTAAATGGGGTCGGAGTAGATGGGGTCGGAGGATCGCGCCGCATCGCTGATACGCTGATACATGGGCGATGTATCGGCGATGTATCGGCGATGCATCGGCGACGTCGGCAATGCATCGGCGACGTCGACGTGAAGACACATCGGGCTCCGCATCGAGCCGCATCGGCGATGCGGCGCGACCCTCCGACCCCATCTGCTCCGACCCCACCTGGGAGTCCCAAACTTAGGTCGGGCATGTCCTCCTGCAGGCGGGTGTTGGGAGAGGAAACAAAGAGTCAGCAAAAAGATTCAACAATTGCCAGAAATGGTAAAAACCGTCCCCGGACTACAGTCGGGGCGTTGACCTAAGGAACCCTAAATAAGGAACGAGGCCCCTTTTTTCCATTGGTTAAACTTTGATTAGCCATCGAGAACATGAGGAAAACCTGACATAAATTGCGAAACAATTAAGGAACACGGAGCCCCTCCCCAACGGAAAGGGTTCCTTCTTCAGCGACCCGACTGTATTTTGTGACTACTTTTGAATACTCCCCCTGTAAAGGGACCTGCCCGACTGAATCCTAGACCCCCGCAGCTCCCCGGGCGGCGCCGCCCCTCGGGCAGTGCTGGCGTCGAGGAGGGGCTTGCGGGCTGGTCCACGGACGTCCGAGACTTATGCTCGCCCGTGTGCGAAGGGGCCCTGGGACACACAAATAAATACACACAAATAACCAGATTCCCCGTATTTTCCCATATTCTCTGGGTTTTTGTCTTCCCCCCCACTTCCCACATTTTCGCATATTTTCTGGGGAATCGACGAGTAATTGTGTCTGTGTGTTTCTTTCCCTCCTGAGTGTGGTCCTGCGCCGCCCTCCCAATCGGGGATGGGCAGTCGCCGCCGTCGCCGTCGTCGCCGTCGCCGTCGTCGTCGTCGCCGAGCCCCCTCCGTGCCGCGGCGCGCGCCGCCGGCGCACGCGCGCGGCGCGCCAGGAGGGGGGTCGGGGATGGACAGAACCCCCTTCAGCAAGGCGTGACGCAGTGAAAACGAGCTCGGGCCCAAACCTGGCGGGCGCAAGCCTGGAAGATGGCGGCCGCGGCGCCCGGTCGAGAACCGAAAACGGACATTTCACGAATCGACGTGTCAGGGTGGGGGTTCTGCCCACCCCCGACCCAAGGAGGCAGGTACACTCAGCATCGATCGTTGACATGAGAGAAGCGGGGTCCTTGGGGAACCAAGGACTTGACCCAGGCGATCCCCCAGGAGCCAACGTGTTCGTCCGGAAGTGTTTTTTTGTTTCACGGGCACGGCCCAGGAAGGGACCCGGGATGCAGCAAGCGATGACAAATCACAGGACCCCACTCTGAGGCGGAACGCCAGGTGGGACAGGCCCAGGGGGGAACATCGAGCTTGAATCGGCGATACGTCGTCGAAGCGAATCCGCAAGTTGGTGGGCGGGGTGGGCTATCGGGCCCCCCTCGGCGATGAACGGGCGATTGGAGTTCGATGCGTTCCCCAAGGAGCCCATCTCCCCCAAACGTTGCCCCTGCCTTTCCCTCATGACCCCTTCTTGTCGCCGTGGAGAGGATTATATTGCTCTCATCGCACTCAAGGACCGCATCCCAGAAATAACTTCGAGCACCCGAAAAGTGTCGAAAGAATGTCGAAACAGTGTCGGACGAGTCTCCCAGGGCCCGACACGTGGAAACCCCCGAGCTTCCGCACTCTTTTGTGGTGCTCGGAATTATTCCGGGTGCTCGAGGCGAAAGCAGGCTGGAACATCAGCATCGTCGTGGCCAGAAGCAGCAGCGCACCGGCGTGTCGGGGATCTTCTGACCCGGGTCAATCCAGACCCGGGTCAGCAGGAAACCAAAAACTGCAATGCAGGAACAAAAAACTGCAACGCAGGTCTTCGCAAACCCGGCTCAACCAATGGGCGCGGCCGCCTCGCGGCCACGAGCGGCTCGCTAACCCGGGTCAGCCAGAGGGAAGTCTTCGCAGGATCCTGCAGGATCCGGCGCCCTGGCTGACCCCCGCTTGCACTGACCCCCGTCTCTTAGGCTCCCGAGGCGAGGTCCTTCTTGGCCTTGCCCGGCTTCGGCTCCTGGCCGGCCTTCGGCTTCTGAGCCGCCTTGGCCTTCTTCTCCTCCTCCTGCGCGCGGCCGCCGGCGCGGGGGGCCGCTGGCGCGGGGGGGCGTGCGTGCGGGCCTGCGCGCCTCGCGCTCGAGCCGCGGAGCTGGTGCCCCCCCCCCGCCCCCACCCCTCTGAGATCTCCCCCCTGGGCCTCTCCCCCTCCTCGAGGGTTCTTGAAGGGTCCCCAGGACACAAATAAGTACACACAAATAAAAAGATTCCCTATATTTCCTTCTATTTTTGGGTTTTTGTCTTCCCCCCCTCTGCCCATATGTTTGCAGATTTTCGTGAGAATCGGCGATTAATTGTGTCTGTGTGTTTTTTCCCCTCCTTATAAGGGTTCTGCTGCTCCCATCGCACGCCAGGGCCGCATCCCAGAACTAACTTCGAGCACCCGGAAGAGTGTCGAAAGAGGGTCGAAACAGTGTCGGGCGAGTGTCCCCCAGGGCCCGACACGTGAGAACCCCCGAGTTTCGGTACTCTTTTGGTGCTCGATTTCTGTTTCTGGTGATCAAGGCTAAAGTAGGTTGGAACACCATAACTCAAGGGGTTGGGTATGGATTACTGGGGGGGTCACAAATGAGGGGGTCAGAGACGGTCCCCTTTCGTGCCCCGTTCGGGCCCCTCCGGAGCCCCAGGGGGCTCGTTTGGATACCGTTTGGGCACCTTTTCGGACCACCCTCGCCGCCCCCCCATCTATGACCCTCGATTACGCAACGCCCTAAGGGGAATATCAAGTGGGGGCGGCTTAGGCGGGGAAACATCGCTCGGGAAGCGGCGGTACATCGCCGATAAACGAGCAACAAAACCCCGACGGCGCAACCGTGCGATCCTGCGCGGGGTGGGCTATCGGGCCGCCGTCGGCGATGCATGGGCGATTGGGGATCATGCGTCCCTCCCTGAGCCTATCCCCCCGAGCGTTGGCCCTGGCTGCTGGTCCTCGTCCTCCCCTCTCCTTGAGTTTCCTCGGTGGCTCCTGGGGCGTCTGTGGCTGAGCTGGTGTGCAACAAAAACGCTTGCCTAATCTGAAGGGGCCCTGGGACACACAAATAAATACACACAAATAAAAAGATTCCCCATATTCTCTCATATTTTAGCGGTTTTTGTCTTCCCCCCCCACTTCCCATGTTTTCCATATTTTCTGGGGAATGGAGGATTAATTGTGTCTGTGTGTTTCTTTCCCTCCTGATAATCATAGTATAACCCGGAGCTCCCAGCAACCATGCCATCATCCGACAGGGGAGGTCGGCGGGGCGGGGGTGCTGCGTGTGGGCCGTCACCCAGACCGGCCCGCACCACGAGGAAGACTCATGCTGGCCATCGCTCGGACGTCCGTTCCCTGTGCTTTTTTCGGTTTCGTGCGTGTTTTTTTCGCCAAGTGATCAAGGATGCTCCTCGATGATCCTCGCCGAAGGAGAAAGCCACACGTCCGAGCGATGCCGAGTGAAGACTCATGGTGGTCGGGCATATTTTGGTAACCAGCTTGTCGCGGCGCAGGCAGACGGCAGCAACAGGCATCGAACTAACATCCAGGTCGTCCATCCAGGCCCTCCTTTCCCTCCCTGGCTCCTCTTCTGACGAAGACCGCCGCCCACTGGATATCTCCCCCTGCGGGGGCCGTCTCCGGGCCAGCGCGTTCTCTCTGCCAGCAGGGCCTTTCATGTGGGAAGTTCAGCGCTTGCAGCCACTTGTTTACAAACTGCAATATTATCTCGCAGCTCGGGAAAGAGATTGGGTCTGATTGTTCTTTGCTTCGCTTTCTGCCTGACGACGACTTAGACCTCCAGACGTTGCGATTTCGTTCGGAACAGGGCCCCTTTCAGTCCGCTGTCCCGTCCCCGGGGTGTCATTTCGCCACAGATGCGCTGCTGCCGGGCCCCTCATTCGTCGGGCGGCCCGGGCCGGGCCCGCAGGCGCGCTATGCACTTCTGGACCAGCATATCAGGCGGGCAGCGTCCTCCCTCTTCTTCTGCTCCTTGTAGAGTCTCATCCTCTCCTGCCGCTGCACCGCGGCCTCGCGGCGCAGAAAATAAGAGAGGGAGAGAGAGAGAGAGAGAGAGAAAAAACAAAAATAAGAAAAAACAAAAAAACAAAAAAAAAAAAAAACGAAGGCGAGAGAAAGCGAGAGAAAGCGAGAGAAAAGCGAAGTGACAGAGAGAAGGCGAGAGAGAGAGAGAGAGAAGCGTACAAACAAAAAACAAAAGATGGACAGAGAGAAAGCGTCGCAGCAGAGGAGTGGCTGCTGCGAGAACTGAGACGGAGGAAGACGTGCCGTCGCCCACAGGAGGATAGAGACGACGGCAACGGCTCCCGCGCGCGAGGGGCCTCGGGGGACCAGCGCGGTGTTCGCAGCGGACACATACGAGGACGCGCGGCAACAAACGCGAAATTGAGCCGCAAACGCACAGTCAGCGTGCTACGATTACCCGTCGGTCGGAAGAAGTGGGTAGAAGCAATTCGTTTAAGTCGATTGGGTTTCCGCACGCCCCCTGAAGAGGAAGGATGATGGGAAACAACTGAATCGTTGAACATACCTACTTTCAACGGCCGACGGGTATCGAGGCCTCCCAGACGGGGTCGGAGTAGATGGGGTCGGAGGATCGCGCCGCAACGCAGATGCATCGGCGATGCGACTCGATGTTGAGCCCGATGTTCCCCAAGCCGGCGGGCCCATGCATCGCCAACATCGCCGGTGCATCGCCAGTGCATCGCCAGTGCATCGGCGATGCATCGCCGATGCATCGGCAATGCGGCGCGATCCTTCGACCACATCTACTCCGACCCCCATCCAGGAGGCCTCTACAGGAGCAATGTTGAGAAAGAAACGTAGGAGATTTTCTGGCCACTGCCAGCATCGACCATGAGTAGGTCCTCCGACCTAGATCCAAGAAGCGACCCGAAAACCAGAGACCCTCCTGATTGTCATTACAGCCGAGGCGTTGACCTAAGGAACCCTATGTAATAAACGAGGCCCCATTTTTCTCATAAGTCAAACTTCGACTTCCCATCGAAAACTCAAGGAAAACCTTAGGCAAGGTGTGGAATTAAGGAACACCGAGCCCCTCCCCAACGAAAAGGGTTCCTTCTTCAGCGCCCCGGCTGTGTTTCAGCGACTTTTTTCGACAAAAAAAAACGAAACATCGTGCCGAGTTAGACCTAGATCCAAGAAGCGACCCGAATGGGCGGGTTTTCCACCACCATCACCGTAAGTTGGAGGGGGGGGTCCTCCTCCTCCTCCTCCTCCTCCTCCATCTCACCTCCAATTTATGGTGGTGGTGGTGGAAACAGGCTCACCTCCTGATGGTCCTTCTTGCAGCGACTTGGCCGCACACCTCCGCGCTTCGCGCCTCGCGAAGCGCGGTCTCATCTTCGCGCCCCTCGCCCCGCCCGCGGCGCGCAAAGCGCGATCATCTTCGCGCCACCGCGGGTGACTAGGGCACCTTCTTCTTCTTCTTCTTATTATTATTACTCATATGTTTCTTTTATGGCTATTAATTGTTAGTATATGTTGGTATCATTATTCTTGTTGTTCTCCAATAGTATTATTATTAGCATTATTCTTCTTATTATTAGTGAGGAAGCGGAGATGCGCGTCGTGGGCAGAAGCGCTGCTACGCACTACGTGCTGCCACCCGCGCTGCGCACCGGGCAGGTGCCGCGGGACCGGGCCAGAGCGATCCCAACGTCTCAAACAGTTTCACAGAAGGTTGCCCTAAAGTCATCGTGCTACCACAAGGGACGCTGAACACAAATCACGCTGGAGCTCTCTTCCTGCCACGCAAAGCACCCTTCAGCAAGCCTACCACATCTCACCCATCCACTCGAAGAACGAATCAATCGCGCTGCCAGGAAAATCGTAAGACTCAACCGGCACGCGGAAAAACGAGGACAAAAGGAAAAGGAAATATAGACACAGGGAAGAGGAGGAGAACAGACAAAGAATGGCGGCGAACCAAACGGTCGCTGCCAGCTGGCCTGGCAATGACGGCAGACCGTGGACGACATGGTCCTGCGGGCGTGGCCGAAAGCACCCGTCCAGACGAACTCGGGACTCAGGCAGATGCTGCATCGCAACGCTGGGAAGGCGAAGGGGAGAGGGAGGGGGTGTGAGGAGAGGAAACGGAGCGCGAAGAGCAGCAGCGCATCCGCCCCTGGGCGAAGAAGCCACGGTCGTGGGTTGCCAGCCACCCGACCCGCAGCAAGCCTCGCGCGCACGGCGGACACCGGGTGCCCCAGAATGCTGCAGATGTAACACTTTCAAAAGGGGAGAAACACCAGGAGGGTAGAGGACGGCCACTAATCTTGCCGCCGACGCCTGCCCGTCGAGCTGAACAGGGCCACGGCCTGAGAGCGGCCACGAACCCCTTTGCGAACCAAACCTCCCGCAAGGTCCTCCGTAACGAAAAATGCATTGCAGCATCGTGAAACATCACAGCCACTATTCGAGCAAAATGGACCTGCGCGGGTCCTGGGACTACCTCATGGTCCGAGGAGACTAGAGGCGGGGCCCTCGGGATGGCGCCACTGTTCGAGCCAAATGGACCTGCGAGGGTCCTGGGACTATACCTCATGGTCCGAGGAGACCATAGAGGCGGGGCCCTCGGGATGGCCACCGTGGCGCCTCGCACTCCGTGCCCGAACCAGGAACAGCGGCCTGCGGGCCGTCCGCGGGGGGGGCACCCCGAGTCGGACGACAACGGGAGGGGGGCTCGAACGAGGAGGAGGAGGAGGAGGAGGAGGAGGAGGAGGTGTTTGTTTTAGTTTTAGGAGGAGGAGGAGGAGGAGGAGGAGGAGGAGGAGGAGGAGGTCTTGAGCATATCTACGGCAACTCGCCTCGCAGCGGGCGGCACGTGCCCCTTTTGATCGCCACTGCTTGTGCCACCGCTGCCAAGGCCCGAGGCCGCGTGACCCAAAGCCTGTCACCAAAGGCCTTGGGTGACTGGTTCAGGCGGCCCCCAACAAACAACAGCTCACAACTCGACCCCACCAGAACCCCAACAAAAAGCCCTCATGCACGCCCCTCGGGGCTTCAGTAAAGCCAGGTTCAGTGAAAACGACCTCGGGCCCAAACCTGGCGGCCGCAAGCCTGGACAATGACGGCCGCGGCGCCCTCTCGAGGACCGACCACGGACAATTCACCAATCGACGTGTCATGGTGGGGGCTCTGCCCACCCCCGATCCATGACTGAACCACGACGTCGGGGGCCTCCGACGGAGCTGCCCGCGTGCTGGCTCGGCCCTGGCCCACTGGCCTCGCGCCTCCTCCTCTCTCTCTTCCTCCTCCTCCTCCCTCCTCCTCCTCCGCCTCCTCCTCCTCCTCCTCCTCCTCCTCCTCCTCCTCCTCCTCCTCCTCCTCCTCCTCCTCCTCCTCCTCCTCCTCCTCCTCCTCCTCCTCCTCCTACTCCTCCCCTCCTCTCCTCCTCCCTCCTCCTACCTCCTCTCCTCCCTCCTCCTCCTCCTCCTCCTCCTCCTCCTCCTCCTCCTCCTCCTCCTCTCCTCCCTCCTCTCCTCCTCCTCCTCCCCCCCTCCTCCCTCCTCCCTCCTCCCTCCTCCCTCCTCCCTCCTCCCTCCTCCCCTCCCTCCCTCCTCCTCCTACCTCCCTCCCTCCTCCCTCCTCCCTCCTCCCTCCTCCCTCCTCCCTCTCCCTCTCCCTCCCTCCTCCCTCTCTCCCTCCTCCTCCTCCTCCTCCTCCCCCTCCCTCCTCCTCCTCCCTCCTCCTCCTCCTCCCTCCTCCTCCTCCTCCCCCTCTCTCCTCCTCCTCCCTCCTCCTCCTCCTCCTCCTCCTCCTCCTCCTCCTCCTCCTCCTCCTCCTCCCTCCCTCCTCCTCCTCCTCCTCCTCCTCTCCTCCTCCTTCCTCCTCCTCCTCCTCCTCCTCCTCCCTCCTCCTCCTCTCCCCTCATCCTCCTCCTCCTCCTCCTCCCTCCTCCTCCTCCTCCCCTCCTCCTCCTCCCCCCCCCCCCTCCTCCCTCCTCCTCCTCCTCCCCCATCCCCCTCCTCCTCCTCCTCCCCCTCCTCCCCCTCTGGACAATTCACCAATCGACGTGTCAGAGTGGGGGCTCTGTCCTCCCCCGAGCCCCACGGGGTCGCGCGGGCCCTCGCGGGCGGGGCCCCGGCGGGCCACAGCACCTGGGGCCCGCCGGCATCACTGCCCGAGGCTCTTCGACGACCACTCGCTGCAGGGTTCCAAGCTGCCCTTCTTACCAGCCTCGAACGTATCCCTATCCTTAAGATTGACACGCCAACAGGCGATGACAATCTTAGGGATTCGCCAAAAAAAATAAGGGAATCCCTAAGATTGGCATCGTGATGAGGAGGTGCCCAGCATAGGGATAGGGATATGTTCCAGGCTGGTAACCTTCTGGCGCACCGTCGGCTCGCTCGTTCCGCCGAGGAGGCTCGAGATCCACTCAGGACTCAGTAGCGAGGCTCTGCAGCCTGACGGTCCTCGTGCTGCCGTTTGGTCGGGCACATCCCCCTGCAGAGGCGGATTTTGGACGAAACGCTTAAGACACTCAAGAATAATCAAAACTACAAAAAAACGTTCCCGGCTTATTCAAAAATACTGAAGAATATTCAAAACTTTTCAATAATCAAGAATATTCAAAATTAAATATTCAAAACTCAAAATGTTTGACTGTTTTGAATACTCCTCCTGTAGAGGGGCCCGATTTAGTGCTGCCGTGAGGGAACTGCCGTCCTCGTGCTGCCGCGAGGGAGCTCACGGGAGGAGGAGGAGGTGTCACGACGCAGCGTGCGCTCTTCCGGCCGCGGCGAGGCTCGGCCACGACGGCTGCCTCTCTCCCGCCCCGGGCCCGGGGAGCGGCCCGAGGGGCCAGAGCCGCTCTCGAGGGCCGGCCGATGTTCGATGTTCGATGTTCGATGTTCGATGCTCGATGCTCGATGTTCGATGTTCGATGTTCGATGTTCGATGCTCGCTGCTCGCTGCTCGGTGCTCGCTCGATGCCGGAGGCCTTCCCCGAGCCCTCCCGGAGTGCCCCGTGGATGCCCCGAATGCGGAGGGCCCGGGAGGGCGGCCCCGAGAGAGATCGCCCGCCCCCGCGCGGCGGGGAGCGGTCCCCATTTCGGCATCGGGTCGGGCGTGCCCTCCTGCAGGCGGATGTGGGACGAAGAATTCCAAAAACGCCCCAAACAATACCCCCAAAAAAGTCAAACAAAACACATCGCCCCAAACAATACCCCAAAAAAGTCAAACACATTCAAGACAATCGCCCCAGACTAATTTTTTGAGTATGTTTGAGCATTGCCCCTGGAAAGGGACATGCCCCACTTAATTTCGGCATCGTGGCTGCAGAGTCGCGTCGTGCTCAGGACTCTCCAGGCTCAGGCGACGACGACAGGGGTCGTGAAGGATGAGGCACTGGCACTGGTGCTGCATCGAGCCATCGGCCGTTGGACACCCCAAGACGCATCTCCCCGTCCTTGGGAATCGCCACAGAAGGATCGGAGTGGCGTGGGAGTCGAGGAAGGAAGGGACCTTTTTCTGGCCGATGGACACCCCAAGACGCATCTCCCCCGTCCTTGGGAATCGCCACAGAAGGATCGGAGTGGCGTGGAAGTCGAGGAGCGAAGGGACCTATTTTCTGGCCGCAGCGAGCCTCGGCCACGAAGGGGCTCCCCGACCTGGATCGAGGGAACGGCCCGAAGACCAGGCCCTCCGGAGCCCCAACGCGGTCCCTATTAGAGCGTCTTGGCTGTAGATTTAGGTCGGGCGTGTCCTCCTACCGGCGGATGTTGGAAGGTTTTTTGTTTGTTGGGTTGTTGTTGTTGTTTGTTTGGTTTTTCTCTTTTTGTTTGGAACACACAAACACACACACAACAAAACAGACAGAAAATGCCCCGAGATTGTCAAACTAGTCAACAATCGTTCCTGGACAATTTTCTATATATTTCATATATTCCTCCTGTAGAGAGACAGGCCCGACTAACTGCAGACTGATCCGGGCATCGCGCGTGGCACCTCTCACGGGCACTCGGGTTGCATCTCGGGCATCGCAGCCGTCTGAGAGGGCGCCCTCAGGAAATCATGCTTCTTTGGCTTGACTTGATAGGAAGCAACTAAGTCTTCGCTCCAACGCCAACTGGCCGGTGCGGGCGTCTTCTCGCACATAGCCCCTTGGGCTGACACTGATCCCAAGATACAACCTGACGCATCCCGTCCACGGCGCCCGGCACGCGAGTGTCGCGAACTATCACTATGCCCCTTTGTCGTTGCAGCGCGATCCAGCAATCGATCATCTATTGATTGGCGTTGCTGTCCGACAGGGCGAGGACGAGAAAACGCGGAGGAGGAGGAGGAGGTGAACGGAAAGTGAGGCGAGAGAAAAGTTAGGTCGGGCGTGTCCTCCTACAGGTGAATTTTGGACGAGAAATAAAAAATAGCCGAACGTACCCCAAAATGATCAAACGAATACCGAAAAGATCGTCCCTGTAGAGGGACACGCCCGACTTGAGGCGAGAGAGCAAGGAACAAAGGAGGAGGATCACGAGGCGCAGGAGGGGGGGCGAGGGAGCCACGGGACGGGGAGGGACGAGGAGGCCGAGGCGTACGGTAAGGGGGCAGGGGCGGCGAGAGGGGAAGCGAGGCGCGCGGGGGCCACCTTTCTCAGCTTCTTCTCCATCTCGGCCTGGAAGATTGAGCCGGGGAGACGTGAGACTCGGGAACGGGGGACTCGGGTTGGCCTGACGAGGGCCATCATAAAAATGACGAGACCCAATCTGAAATTTGACGCGGGCCTCCGATGCAAACATCCCACGAAAACGGGACCGTCGAAATCCAGGACGCGCTCGTAAAAAAGAAGTAGGCGAACGGGAGTTCCGGCTTACTCGAGTCTTACGATTCCCCGATTGAAGGGGCCCACAAACACACAAAGAAATAGACACAGATTCCAGGATTCCCCATCTTTGTCCATGTTTCCTGCTTCTTCGTCTTACCCCACCACTGCCCATGGCTTCCCATGTCTCCCTGGGAGATCGTCGATGAATTGTGTCGGTGTGTTGCTTCCCTAGGGGAAAAAAGTGACATAAACATAAAAACTCGGAGGTCCGCGCGGATTTCTCGGATCGGCGCTGGACCCCCCTCGCTGGCGCGCGGAGCGCGCCAGGGGCGGCGCCGGAGGCGCCGCTGGGGGGCCCCAGCGCCGATCCGAGAAATCTGCGCGGACCTTAGAGTTTTTTATGTTTATGCCACTTTTTGTTCCCCTATTCCCCTCCTGGAAGATGCCGTCGGGGTCCACGATGGGTGGCCGCATCGCCTCCACGGACTCCAAGACCTCCTTGGTCTCCTGGCCGGCGGAGCAGGCCCGTCTCCCACTCCGCCGTCGCTCGGACGCCCCCTCCCCGAGCGCTCTTTATGCCCGGCCTCGTGCGCGCACTCTGCCGCAAGAGGCCCCCCAAAAGGCAACCTCGAGGGCCCTCGCCGAGAACAAACACGCGCACGCCCGGGCGAGGCCAAGTCCCATAATTAGGGGAACGGAGCATGACATATTACCAGTCTGGAACATATCCCTATCCCTACGCTGGGCACCTCCTCATCACGATGCCAATCTTAGGGATTCCCTTATTTTTTGAGGGCGAATCCCTAAGATTGTCATCGCCTTTTGGCGTGTCAATCTTATGGATAGGGATAAGTTCGAGGCTGGTAGACATAAACATGAAAACTCGGAGGTCCGCGCGGACTTCTCGGATCCGCGCTGGCGCCTCCAGCGCTTGCGCCCGAGAGGTGCCGGAGGCTGCCGGGGGGGCGGCCGCAGGCTGCGGAAGGCCGAGGGGGGTTGTTAGCAGGTGGCCCAGGTCCGGATGCACGGCTGATCCCGCGCTGCAGTGGGGCCTGGCCGCGCTCGGGCGTCTCCCGCGCGGAGCGCGCCGCCCGCGGGGCCCCAGCGCCGATCCGAGAAATCCGCGCGGACTTCCACGTTTTTGTTGTTTCTGGCATTGTTTTTATGTTTCTGCCATTCTTCGTTCCCCTCGATGGCCCTCGCCGAGAAAAAATACACAGGAGGAGGTGGAGGAGGAGGAGGAGGAGGAGGAGGAGGAGGAGGAGGAGGGGGAGGAGGAGGGAACACAGGTGGCACACAGTGAATATTGATAGAAAAGATGCGCGATAATAGGGGAACGAAAAATGATGTAAACATAATGGCTCGGAGGTCCGCGCGGATTTGTCGCATCCGCGGTGGCGCCTCCAGCGCCGTAAACATAAGAACTCGGAGGTCCGCGCGGATTTCTCGGATCCGCGGTGGCGCCTCCGCGCCGCCCCTGGCGCGCTCCGCCGATCCGAGAAATCCGCGCGGACCTCCGAGTTTTTATGTTTATGTCATTCCTCGCTCCCCTAGGACATGCCCAAAGCCGTCTGCCGTGATGCCAGACTGCGGCCGGTATGATGCCTCAATCGTCGGCTACAGAAGCCCCAGGCGCTGCCCTGGGGGTACTTCTTCGGCCGCATCCATGTTTGAGGGTCACGGGCCCCTGGGCCGAAATCGAAGAAAACCGCTAGGCTTGACGAGCCGTGTCGCAGGAGATCTGTAAAGGGGCCCAGGGACACACCAACAAATAGGCACAAATCCTAGGATTCCCCCCCACATGTTCAGTATTTCCTGGATGTTCGTCTTCCCCTCCACTTCCTTATCCAGATGCTGTTGGGAATCGGCGATGCTTTGTGTATGTGCGTTTTTTCTACTGAATGTCTGCTCGTAAAGCGAGGGCCATTCCAGGGCACTCCCAGGAGGCCCTGGACTGACTGAGATATCATCCTGAGGCTGCCCGACAATCTGCTCTGGCGACTCGCAAGCCGACCCCGCCCGAACTGTGAATTGAGATAGTGTATCCCAGTGCTGACGTCACACCCGCGGCACCAGCCCGGCAATCACACGCCATATCCCATAATGCGCACTTCAATGAAATCTTGGAATCTCGCCGCCGGGTGGACGTCGGGTCCCCTGCTCTTCCTTTTGGGCGCCCGAGTTATCCGGGGTAACTCGGGTCCGGGGTAACTCGCGTTTGGATTCCCGAAAAAGGAACCCGAGTTAGCCCTGATCCGAGTTACCCCTGATGATGTGGGGCTCAGGACGCCCGAATTATCCGGGGTAACCTGGGTCCGGGGTAACTCGGGTTCGGATTCCCGAAAAACGGATCCGAGTTAACCATGGCCCGAGTTACCCCTGATGATGTAGGGCTCTGGACGCCCGAATTATCCGGGGTAACTCGGGTCCGGGGTAACTCGAGTTCGGATTCCCGAAAAACGAACCCGAGTTAACCCTGACCCGAGTTAATTACCCCTGAAGATTCGGGGCTCTGATCCTTCTCCTCCTCTCCCAGGCCTCCTCGTTTCTGCCCTTATGGTCCCCCTGTGCCCCACGGAGTCCTGGGGACCGGCATCAATCCGCTGCAGCATCTCGACGTAACACCTGGCGGGTTCACACACACACACGCACACAAGGCAACATCCATGAACATGACGGTGGGTGCACATCATGCATGCCGCTCTGGGAACTCATTCGTCATGTTATAACCCTTCATCCTTCGCCTGGAGGTCGCAACTCATCAGATCCCCAATTCGATCAGCTCACCAGTGGAGAAATAAAGAGAGGGAGAGAGAGCATGCAATAACATCGGAGCAAGGCCCAAGCTGACGCGAGAACAACATCGTCGATAAATTCGAGGCGGCGGTGGCACATGCTGACCAAGTCGCCATCGCGGCACGCGTTCAGAACTCAGCGGCTGTGCCTGCGCGAACGAGACAATCCCAGCCATCCACCGTCGCAACTGGTTCGAGATATGGGCACCCGTCCTCCCGGCCATTTCCCCGGTGATGCTGCATCTTCAATGGACCTTGTCTGTCCCGTCGCGCCCCCGTCCGCGTCGAATCCCTATCGAATCCATGTCGCACTCGTCCAATCCGCGTCGAAATCTGTCGAATTCGCATCGAATCCATGCAAAATCCGCGTCGAGTTCGCATCCGCATCGAGCCCGCGTCGGGCACGAGGCGAGCAGGACACGAACTTCAGGGACAAGCGCGGCCCCCCGAAGCTGCAACGTGACCCTGGGTACAGGGCAGTGTTTAATACATAGGATTTTTAAACATATAGGATTTATAATACATGACTAATTCATGAATAATTGTAAGCATGAACTCATCGATGGTTGCAATACTAAATCCCTGCATTTTCAATACATGATCCGCACGCGGAGCATGTATCAAAAACGGCACTGTACGGCTCCTCGACCCCAATTGTCGTGTGTTCCGACGGCCCCGCGGCACGGCACCCGCCTTCGGAGCCCGAGCACGGAAAACGGGCCGTCTCGATCTCTGTCGAGACGCTGGATGTGCATCGGGAGGTGGCCGCCTCAGGAGGCGCTGGGTCTTCAGAATGTGGCTCTCGGATCGCGCCGCGCGCGCTCGTCATAAAGCGTTGCAAGAGCTTCACGGATGGAGGGCGGGTGTGCGTGGACCCCACTTCGGCCTCTAGGGTCTCCCAGGAGCCCTGGGACCTGGCCGACTCAGGAGGTGGCGCGCAGGGAGGTGGACGCCTCATCATGCCAGCGCCAAGATCGGCAAGATCAACGTCTCATCGTGAACCGTTGTTTGACGGCCTCGAGGCCTGGAGACGGCCCCCAGATGCCGAACCGACGAAAACCCTCCGTGTTTTTGTTCACTGCGTTGAATGTCTGGGATCTGGCCGACTTGCAAGTGGCGTGCAGGAAAAGGGGGTGGGGAACGGCTCAGGGAAGAAACATCGACCGGAAATCGGCGATACATCGGCGATGGGCCCCCGATAGCGATTCCGATACCGCATGCTCCTGGGAGGGGGTGGATTATCAGGTTATCAGGCCCCCTTCGGCGATCAATGGCCGAGCTCGATGCACCCCCCCCGAGCCTACCCCACCTTCCTCCAACGTTGCCCCCGAGTTCAGAGCCCCTGCGGTAATGCTTGCACGAACGGGACAGTCTGGCTGATTCTGCTAGAACAGCAAGCGACCACACTCCAGGGAATGTCCTGCGCATGTCAGCATTCGTTGGAACACCGAACCTTGTCGATGTGGCGCCCCAAGACAACCAAACCAACTACAACCACAACCGCAATAGCAATGCCGAGGGGCCCTCTCGACAAGCCAAACCAGTTTTATGTTGCTCCCATCGTAGTTAAGGACCACATCCCAGAAATCGTGTCGAGCACCCGGAAAAGTGTCGAAAGAGTGTCGAAACAGTGTCGGACGAGTGTCTCCCAGGGCCCGACACGTGAAAACCCTTACTTTGTTGGTGCTCGAAATTCTTGCTGGTGGTTGAGAAGCTGAAGTAGGTTGGAACATCATAAAAATGGCTGCGGTCGTGGTTCTGTGTTACGTGCCCGGAGACTGGGAAACTCGGCGGCGCGCCGAGGGGAAAACGAGAGGGGGCAAGTCTTCTCGGAGGGCGGCGGTGCTCCGCCGACCGGGGTCTTCGGCCGAGCCTCCACGGGAAGGCCCGCCTCCCAGACATCCGATGTCAGCAGTCTTCCCATCTGCGGCCCCAGGAAGTTACGACGAAGCCAGGACGAGGATAGAATCGGGTGGGGATCAATCGAGAGTCTCTGAGATCTGGCGGCTCTGGATGATGTCTCTCTCGACGCCCGACATGGGTACGGAACAAACATGTCACAATGCCCAACAACAAGCGTTGTGCAAGCGCGACAGCGGCCGCTGCTGGGCAGGCGGCTTGCTGTGTTCAGAGAACAGCATCCGCCGCAGCGCGGACAGCGAGTCCTGTTCAACACAAACAAGAACTGCTGTTTGGCATCGGCGGGCGCTGCGGCCCGTGGGCCTCCCGAGGAGGGCCCTCCAGGTCCCTGGGGGGAGGCATGGATGATCCAGGGACCCCCCGAAAAATCGCAAACCCTCATTTCTTCCCCCCCCCCTCTCCCGTGATCAAGGTTGGCGGGGGATCGTGTCTGCCTCCTCCGAGAGGTCCCGTCCCCCTTCCCGAGGGGCCGGCCTGCCCGCTCCCGACGGGGCGTCGTCTGGCGGCCCCGGTGGGCCGGGCGGGGGGCCCCTGGAGGCCGAGCACGAGGAGAAGCCGCCGCCCCTGGTGTTTCCAATACGTCGGAGGTCTGGAGCCCTCGGCTGATGATGATGTTCGATGATGACGTTCTCTCATCATCGTCATCACCATCATCATCATCATCATCATCATCATCATCATCATCATCATCATCATCATCATCATCGTCATCATCATCATCATCGTCATCGTCATCGTCATCGTCATCGTCATCGTCATCACCATCATCATCATCATCATCAGCATCATCATCGTCGTCATCACCATCATCATCATCATCATCATCATCATCAACATCATCATCATCATCATCGTCATCATCATCAGCAGCATCATCACTACGGAAAAAATGGGTACAGTCAGCCCGTATAACAAGGACGAACGATAAGGATGCTCACGGGCCTCGGAAGGCCATGCCGACGCTCTGCGAGCAGGGCGCGGCCACTGAAAGCGGCCAAGGATGGGGAGAAGGGGAGGGATGCGAGGGCAACCTTGGAAAATTGCTCATCCTTCCTGTGCGGGTTGACTGCACGATGCCCAGCAACACATGTTGTCCAAAATCGACAGCGGCCGCTGTTGGGCAGACGAGCTTGCTCCTCAGGTGGACAGCGACCGCGGCGACGCCCGCAGCGAATCCCGCTCAGAATGAACGAGAGCTAATGTTGGACGTGGTGTCCATCGTGTCCGCACCTGTTTCGGCTCCCCCCCCCGCGTATGGGGCAGGAAGGCCCAGAATCGAATCGACAAGTCGGATCGGCGATCGAGACGAATCGGATCGGCGAAAATCGGCAGACGAGCCGGGAAGAGTCGAATCGGCGGAACTCGGCAGGCTACTAGTGCACGTCCAGTGATAAGAGAGACATCGGAGCACAAATCCGAAAATCCAGAGGCCTCCAGGGAGAAATCGAGGCCCACATCGAAATCGAGTCGGATCGGAGGAATCGAAACCGAAGCACAAATCGAAGCCCAAATCGAGATCGAAATCGAAACCCCCCTCCCGTGGAGCGCCGCCGAGCGCAGGGGGGAGGCGGCCGCCTCATCATGCCGTCGTAGAGCTCGTCGTCGATGGCCATCGAGGCGTGCGCCTCGAAGAGATTCGGGCCCTCGGTCGGCAGGGGCACGGGCGCGGGGCGCGGCGAGGCACGCCACACCGCCATCGCGGCGCCGTGCAGCTTCTTGCACTGTCAGGTCGGGAAATGCCCCCCTGCAGGCAGATTTTGGAGGAACTATCAAAAATAGTAAAACAACAAAAGTACTCCCAGGAGTGTCCCCCTGCAGGCGGATTCTGAAGGAACTATCAAACATAGCAAAACAACAAAAAAATACTCCCCAAAGGGTCGAAAATAGTCCAACATCGTCCCCTGACTGCCTTTTACACTATTGTCGAATATGCCTCCTGTAGAGGGACAGGCCCGACTCCATTGTACTCTCGAGCGGAGACATCGAGGTGCACTGCAACTTCAGCTTGGCGCCGAGCCCTTCGGCCGCGGCACGCGTCCCAGAAGCTCCACGAAGAGGCTCTCCCACAGCCGCTCTCGCGGTGCCGTGTTCCGTGCCGCCGCCGGCTGGCTGCGGATGGTGCCGCACCGCCGCACCTGCCTGGCTGGTCGCCTGCATCGTCCGCACCAGCTTGGACCAAACAACTGTGGACGCCAGGCTCCAGGCGTGAGCCGACAAGGCGCCGGAGCAGGAAAAGGAGGGAGTGGAGGAGGAGGAGGAGGAGGAGGAGGAGGAGGAGGAAAAAAGGGGGAGGGAGGAGGAGGAGGAGGAGCAGGAGGAGGAGGAAGAAGAAGAAGAAGTAGAGGAGGAAGGATGACGAAAACCGCCGGGCCGTCCACGCGCGCTGCGCCGCGTCCCACGTCGGAATCTCGACGACCATGCCGCGCACGAGCGCGCTGCTGACCAGGGGCGGGCCGCCCGTCCACAGGCCGCCCAGGAATCGCCCAGGACCGCCAGGACCGAGCGCCGCGCCGAGATATGGCAGCACCGCCAGCGGCAGCGGCGCGCCCCCGCGCTGCGGGCGCGGCTGAGGCGGCGATCTCAGCGCCGCGCCAGCGGCCGCAGCAGGCAGCGCAACCCAGGCACCCGCAGCAGGCGGCCCCGGCACCCCGCAGCCCCAGGCAGCGGCCGCAGCAGGCAGCGCAGACCGCGGCCGAAGGCTCCCACCAGCGCGCGCAGCGCCTGGTGGGAGCCTTCGGCCGCAGTGGCGGCGGCATCGCCACGAGGCCCCCGCGGCGGTGGCGGGCGCCCCTGGCGCGCTGCGAGCCCAGCCCCCCCCCCCCCCCCCAGCACGCCGGGCCTGCAGAGGGCGGTGGCGCTAGCGGCGCCCCACGGCCGGGCCGCTGGCGCCAGGCCCAGCCGCGCACGGGAAGAGCACCGCTCCGCCGCCGGCTTCGGCGAGGGCACCGCGCCGCGACCTGCTCCTCGCCCCGAGCCGCGCCCGGCGCCCCCTGCGCCGCAGCCCCATATTGCGAAGGGCTCGGCGAGCGCCTTCGCCCTCGCCCTCGCCTGGGCCTGCATCCCCGAGCTGCCTCAGCACTGCGGTGAGCGCCGCCAAGTGCCGTGCCGCCTGCAGCAGCGCCGCGCGCTCCGCCTGGGCGAGCCGCGCTCCGCCTGGGCGCTTTCGCGAGCCAGGCCCAGGAGGTAGCAGACCTCGCACACCTCGACGAGGGAGCCCTGCTCCACCACCGCCAAGCTCTCGCCACCAGCCACTGGCCCGCAACACTAGCCGTGCACGCGCTGCGGTCGGCGCCCGGAGCTGGTGCGGAAACGAGCCTGATTAGCACATACACAGAAATCGGTACATGGATTTCAGCATCTCTGGTTACGCATATCGATCTCACTATCCATCGACCACTGTATCGGTATCGATATCACTACCTGTACATCGATATCACTATCAATACGTTTGTCAATGTATCGGGATATCAATCGGAACCCATCGGGGCAACCAATGGGACACCCGCTTTTTTGCAACAGAAAATATACATATTGTTTACACCACGTTGTACGTGTTTCCGCAAAGCGTACGTTTTTGCCCTTCAGACTTCTCGTACGCAAAGATGTGCGTACGAGAAGTCTGCACGCCTGCCGCCGTCGCCTTCATCCTCCAACTCCCCGTGACGCGGTCCGGGGGTCCCGGAACGGTGCGGCGACAGACCGTGCGGTGACCTCGGCACCCCCGGAGACTTGAGCAGGGACCGACCGTCCCGGCATTCCTATAGTCATACCACGAAATGTTCTTAGAACCCAAAAATGTTCTAAGAACAAAAACGATGCTCTTAGAACATAAACCCGATGTGTTAAAACAAGACAGTCCCAGCCAGAAATGTTCTGAGAACATTTCGTGGGAACCACAAACAATTCTTGGAACATTGTCTGGCGGGGCTGTAGGCGAGCCGGGACGCTTCGCCACTGCTTGAGAGACGTCACCGCACGGTCTGCGCCACCGCACGGCTCCGGGACCGGAGCGGCCCCGCTCGCCCGAG
>CAUYUJ010014976.1:87500-115000 GCA_963575745.1 Prorocentrum cordatum
GCGAACCCCTGCCAGCGAGCTCGAGCGCCCCCTCCCACCCCCTGACGACTCGGCAAAACGCACGGGTGGCGCGAAAATGGGCCTTCAGCCGCAGGAAGGTCTCTGGCGTCTTGGCGAACCTCTCGAAGAAGGCGGACATGACAGTGTCCGCTCTCATCAGGTCGTAGACCTGGGCAGGCGGGAATCAGGGCGGGCCTTGCGACGAGAGACGACGAATGATTGATCCTTCGGCCGAGTGCTGCCCCAGGGATCTGTTCACTTCAGGGGATCGGAGAATCAAGTCGCATTCCTTTCTTCCCCCAAACCTGTTCCTCCTCCTCCTCCTCCTACTGCTCCTCCTCCCCTTCCCGCCCTTCTTCCTTTCAACGAAGCCCACTCCTCGTCCTGCTCCTCACCGTCCTCATCCTTGCCCGCGGCTGTCCACAATCCACCCTCAATTGCAAAGCGATCGACTCGGTCGTTTGATCGATCGATCCGAACATCTGCACGACCCCATCCGTGGACAGGCTGGGTCGCCCCCAGGGGTGCGCCCGGCAAGCTCCTGCCCCGACGATGTCGGGCCTGGTTGCTGGCATCCCGTGCACTTCTCAGCCGTGCATGAGCCCACTCTCGGGGGCCCCCAGATGGGTACCGGCTTCATCATCTGGTGAGCATCCAGCCCTCGACAGAAAGCGCTCAGACACGCACGCTGGCCCCATGAAGCTAGAATTAGGTCGGGCATGTCCCCCTACAGGCGGTTCTTGAGCGAAAAAATTGAAAACATGTCAAAATATACTCCCACATGAGCAATTTTTCCCGGAAAGGGCTCGAGCCCAGGGTTCTCTTTTAGTGGGTTTACCCCCGGTTTCGACGGCTGTAGGGCCGGCGAAATTATTCTGCGATAAATTACGTGCGGGAGTAGGGCCGGCGAATTAAAATTTGAGGATGTCTCGAGCGAAACGCTTGTTTTTCAGAATTTGTTGAGGATGTCTCGAGCGAAACCCTTGTTTTGTGTTATAGATTGTCTTTTCCTGGGGACGTGATTTCTGAGGATCTCTCAAGTGGATTGCTTGTTTTCACGTGCCCAGGTCTTGAGGATGTCTCGAGCGAGACGCTTGGTTTCACGCCTCCAGGTGGCCCAGACAGATGTCTAGCATGAGAATTTGTTGAGGATGTCTCGAACCAGAGGCTTGTTTTCACGTGTCCAGGTCGCCCAGGCGGATGTCTAGCATGAGTATTTGTTGAGGATGTCTCGAGCGAGACGCTTGTTTGCACGTGTCCAGGTTGCCCAGGCGGATGTCTAGCATGAGGATATGCTGACAACGTCTTGAGCGAAACGCGTGTTTTCACGTGTCCAGGTCGCCCAGGCACATCACAGCCCTCGGCACGGTACATCAATATCGATACCCTTAGCATTGCAGCCTGGCATGTTGCCTGGCACGTTCCGCGGAGCGTCCCGTGGCGAGTCCCCCTGGCACGTCGCGCGGTGCACGTCCATTGGCACGTTTCGTAGCGCGTCCCCTTGGCACGTCCCGCGGTGCGTCCCCATGGCACGTCCCCTGGCACGTCGCCTGGCGCGTCCCTTGGGACGTTCCGCGGCGCGTCCTCCTGGCATGTTCCCTCTGTGTAGTTCTGGGGCAGCTACCATCTGCTCAGGCAGCTCGAGCTTACGATCCAGATCAGTTCAGTGAGGACTCGGATGCCAGGGAGGACTCGATTTACAAGGCTATATGGAGCACAATTGCGGCATGGCACATCGCAGTTCAGCACGGCCCAGCACAGCACAGCCGTCGGCACGGTACATCAAGATCGATACACTCAACTATGCACCTTGGCGCGTTCCGTGGCGAGTCCACCTGGCACGTCGCGCGGCGCGTCCCCTGGCACGTCCCTCGGCACGTCCATTGGCACGTTCCGTAGCGCGTCCCCTTGGCACGTCCCGCGGTGCGTCCCCATGGCACGTCCCCTGGCACGTCGCCTGGCGCGTCCCTTGGGACGTTCCGCGGCGCGTCCTCCTGGCATGTTCCCTCTGTCGATTAGTTCTGGGGCAGCTACCATCTGTTCAGGCAGCTGGAGCTTACGCTCCAGATCAGTTCGGTGAGGATTCGGATGCCAGGGAGGACTCGATCCACAACGCTATATAGAGCACAATCGCGGCATGGCACATCGCAGTTCAGCACGGCGTAGCACAGCACAGCCCTCGGCACAGTACATCATCATCGATACATTCAGCATTGCATGTGCCCGTCGCCCAATCAGGTGTCTTTGAAATATTGCAATGCCTTACATTTCTTTATTCCTTTCCGGGTTCGTGGGTCGATCATGTTTAAAAATAGTTCCCCGACTATTTTCCGACTAATTTTCAATATATTCCTCCTGCAGAGGCACGTGCCCGACTTGAAGCTAGAAGAGCCACAGGACAAACAATTACTTCGACTGACAGCGGGAGAGGGGACGGAGGGAGGACGACGACGGCGGTGACGAAGGGGAGCCGGGCCATGGACCCCGAACACCAGCTTTTCCAGTGGCACGGCTCCTCCGAGGCGGGCGTACAGCGTCTTCGCCTGCTCCTCCTCCGTCAGCGGCTGCGTCTCCTTGGCATTGGAGAAGGTGTGACGAGGGAAAGGACGAGAGAGCGGGAGACAGGGAGGAGGAGGACGAGAAGACGGACGGTGGGGCCAGGAACATTATATAGCCTAGAGAGGGTCGAGGGGGACAAGGGGGAGCGAAAATTGAGGGTGAGGAATCCGCGGACACTGTCGACGAGGGTGAAATGCTCGTTCGCTCGAGTCGTCGTCGTGGTCGTGGTCGTGGTCGTGGTCGTGGTCGTGGTGGTCGTCGTCGTCGTCATCGTCGTCGTCGTCGCCCCCACTCGGCCCTCCTTCCCAAGCGCGCCAACCAAAGGGAAATCGAGCAACGTCGTGATCGAGCCGAAGGGAAGCACCTTCGTGTGATCCCTTCCCCGCAGGGCTTCGGGCGAGAAATTGTCGGGTGGGGGGCCCCCGGAACAAACATCTCCTCTGGGGGTGGGTATGCCGGCCCGTGGTGTGGGCCAGGTGGGGGGCGCCGGTAGGTTTCGGGCGAGAAATTGCCGGGTGGGGGGCTCCAAAAGTAGATGTCTCCGGGGTTGGGGATGCCGGCCCGTGGTGTGGGCCAGGTGGCGGGCGCCGGTGGGTTTCGGGCGAGAAATTGTCGGGTGGGGAGCCCCAGGAACAGACGTCTCTGGGGTGGGGATGCCGGCCCGTGGTGTGGGCCATGTGGGGGGCGTTCGCAGGTTTCGGGCGAGAAATTGTCGTGTAGGGGGGCGAAAAACAAACATCTCTGGGGGTGGGGATGCCGGCCCGTGGGGCGGGCCAGGTGGGGGGCGCTGGTGAATTTCGGGAGAGACATTGCCGGGTGGGGGGCGCCAAGAGCAGATATCTCGGGGGGTGGGGATGTAGGCCCGCGGGGGGGGCGCCGGTGGGTTTCGGGCGAGAAATTGCCGGGTGGGGGGCCCTTAGAACAGACGTGCGGCCTGATGCCCGTCTCCTGGCTTTGCTCGACGATCGCGCGCCCGCCCGTCGCCAGCCCCGTTTGACCGCGCGCGGTTTCCTCGAGTCATCGGCGAATTGCGCCGAAGCGCGGCGGGCGGGTTGCTCCATGATCGCCGTCTTGAAATCGAGCTGTGAGTCCACATGCTCGCACTGCTCGCGCCATCGCACGACGGGCCCCCTGGGGGCCGCCGAAAACTGCCGGGGCGCCTCGCGCGTGCCCATGAGACCGCCGCGGCCCAAAGCAAAATGCTGAACCTCCCTGCGGGCCATGATGGGCTCGATCGCACGCGAGCCCCTGGCCCCCTGGCGCCGCCAGCTCCCCCGCCGCCTTGTCAAGCCAATCTGGCGGCGTGCAGCCGAAGGCGTTGGACCTGTCCAGCAGCCCAGAGGCGCTCCTCTCGCCTGCCGCGCGGAAGGCGAATCCAACGCATCTCGTGACCAACGTCGCGTCCTCCCTCCTCCTGCGTGCCAGGTGCCCATGACAGGTAGGGTCGGAACTCATCTCGCACTCTAGGCGCCGCTGCTTCTCGCGCAAGGCCCTGGATCAGAACTTCCAGAAGGCGCCGACCAGGTGTGCGGGGTGCTTGGAATCGAGGCCCTTCCCCCCGTTGCGCTTGTCCAGGTGGTGACCATAGGGCCGGCGCGCAGCAGCAGGCGCGCGGTTGGCGCGCCGAAGTGCGCAGCGCAAAACCTTCAGCACCTCCTTGCGGCATCTCTGGCATGTGCTCGCGACCATCTCAAGGCCCGCAGATTCCAACCCGCGGGGGGGGGCGTTTCCACGTCGAGCAACGTCCAGGTCCCATGCAACACGGCAGCAACTCCGTGGGCGCACTCCACTGCACGCAACCGCGATTCTCGCCACTCTTGCGCATGGCCCCGACCGTCGCCTGGAAATCGCGCTTTGAAAATTGGCGAGAGACAATCGCATCTATCTTGAAGACAGGGGGCCATCCCCGAACGCTGTGCAGCCAGAGCACCGCGATCGACAACCGTTGCCGACGCGCCGCCCCTCGCTCGGCTTCGCCATGTGCGCAGCCGCCACCGCCGCCGAAGGGCGCGACTCAGGCGCGCTGCAGCACTGTCTCCAATTCGCGCCCTGGGCCCGCCAAGTCAGCAATAATGACTACCTACCAGACCACCCCAACCTAACCCCAAGACCCAAGTTTCGGGTTGGGGGTGCACGGGTTTCACATGTGTTTTTCTACGTTCCCGACCCGCCCCACCTGGAAATCGGGGGGAAATGTGGGCTTCGGGTTGGGTTGGGGTGATTTGGTCGGTGGCGAAAGAAAAGCCAATCGGTGCTGCTCGAAGGAGCGCCCGCGCCTCCCTACGTCCAGTAGGTCCGCTTCGAGCGAGGCGCGTCGTTCAGCGCGCCTCTGACGAGACCTGCGGCGTAGCTGCCCCGTCAGCTGCTTCACCCTGTCCAGCTCGCCGTCGCAGATTTGCTCACCATTCTCATCCACCGACGATCGAAGCAACGATTCGGCAAATCTCTCCCCTTCCTGCGCGCGCGAAGAAATTGAGCTGCGCGTCTCAGCCTGCAACCTCGCCTCGGCAGCATTGCGTCGCGCCGGTGGATGCTCCGAAAAAACCCTGGTCCACATGTTGCATCAACTTCATCGTGAGCTGCCGGAGCAAATCCACGCAAGGTTCTTCCCCATATTCTTCGAACTCTTTTCTTGCGCGACTGAAGAACGCCCGCGGGGGGGGAGGGAAACGCAAGAAGGGCTCTCGCCTCACCCCCTTTTTGCAGCGCCTCCGAGAGAAACTGGAGGTTCCACGTCAGGTTGCTAGCCGCCTTCGCGCCGTCATCCATCTCCAGCCAACGAGCCCCGCATCAAAAGCAGCGGCATGCGATCTCGGGGGCGGCCATCAAGTATCAGCGATATAATCTCACCGTGCAGTCCAAGACGTTCGCCTGCGCAGCTTGCGGTATAAGCCAATGACCTATCGAGCTGCGCCCACCTCGGCTCCCGAAAAACGCGGGGCACCCCTCGTGCGCCAACATGCCCGGTGAGCAAAATCAATGTTTCAAGCACAGCTGCTCCGCGAGGTTGCCCGACAACGGCCGACGCTCGCTCTGGAAAGCAACAAAAAAAAACTCCCGCCACTGTCGCAGACAATTCCACCCCCTCGCGCGCCGAAGCCGCTGTTGACGTCCATGCCCACGACGATCCTGGAATTCGTGATCGAGCTCTTGACGTCTGAGTCGGTCCACGAGCGGGTCGCCTTCACGGCCGCCTCCTGCGCTGCAGCGCGCCTGCCCGTAGGGCCTCCAGGCGGAGGGTAGCCCACAACCAGCGCGATGTCGAACTTGCCGCTCTCCAACCTCATCGTAACAGCGCGACCCTGGATCGTCCTCGGCGGCGCGAAAATGTCAACCGCATCCATCAAGCGCAGCTACCGCACCACGATGACCAAGCAACCCGCAGACTTGTTCATCCACGCAGGGGCGCCCACCCGAAGTGCACCGCCGCGTGCCCGCCCCCCACCTGGCACCGCCTGTTCGTCCAGCTCCTGAAGCGCGTGCCAGGCTAAAGAACACCGTCGGCGCCAAGTTCTGGCTGCCACTTCACGGCAGCGCCCCGTCGCGATCAGCGAGAGCTGGCTGCAGAGAAAAAGACGGAGAGGGCCCAACACTCGCATGCCCCAGCCTCTCGCCGCGAGGCCGAACCCCGTCGAATCGCTTGAAAACTGGGGCCACGTCGGCTATCGCCACATGCCTCCCAGGGTCCGGCACGTGAAGGCCCGAGTTTCGGCACTATCGTGGTGCTCGAAACTCTTTCTGGGGATCAAGGCTAGAGTAGCTTGGAACACTATCAGGGAGGCGGTGGGGTTGACCTCTTCGGAGCCTCCCGCGCCGCAGGCGCCAACGTATCGAGGAGAGCGTCCGACGGCAGAGCCGAGACGAGCTGCACGTATCAGACGGTGCTCCTCCTCCTCCTCCTCCTCCTCCTCCTCCTCCTCCTCCTCCGCTTCCAGAGGCCTCCCAGATGGGGTCGGGCACGAGGACATGGGGTCGGAGGATTGCGCCGCTTCGCCGATGCATCGGTGGTGCATCGGTGGTGGATCGGCGCTGCGCCCCGCCCCGGTGCCGAGCGAAGCGGGGGGCTGTGGCATGAGTGCTCTGACGCCTCCTGGCGACGCCGGCGCCAACGTCTCGAGGAAAGCGTCCGACGGCGGAGCCGAAACCAGCTGCACGCATCAAGAGATGTTTTGTTCCGGCGAAGCCACAGGTTGTCGGCTATCTGGTGTGGGAGGGAAAGGGAAGTGCTGGCCGATAACTCTCAATCTTTTCGCTCTGAGCAGCCCCGCGTATGACCTCGCGCACCGGTCCTGCGTACGGCAGCTTCGCGGCGCGATGACGTCGGCGTTGATCTCTGTCACCTCGTGGATCGTTCAACCACCTTGAAATGAGTATCGCTTAACCGATCCCCATCCCCAGCGGCGTGGCCTGGGCCCCACTGGCCACTCTGCCCCGCCAGATGGGGACATGGGTCGTTCCCTTCGGCTTTCGAGGGGCGCATCCCCAACTGGGGCGGTAATTTGGTGGGGGTCTCGAAGGGGATGGGGATGGGGATGGGGCTCGGTACAACGATACCGATTAACGATCACGGCTTTCTGGGCCGCGGGCGGCGTTCCACTCTGAGCGCCCGCACTCTGGGGTCACCGCCGCGGCAGCTGGGCGCGAGCACGCCGGGACCCCTGCGGACCTGCGCCACCGACAAGGAGAGGTTATCTGGGGGGGGGGAAAGGGGGAAAGGCTCGGCGGCGAGCGAGGGGGAGAAGTGAGAAGGGGAAGGCCTCCTCCGAAGGTTCGGACGTCCCCCGGCCTCCTGAGAAGTTTTCTGGGCCCTTCCCCGGGGGCACACACAACACTTCTCAGGAGGCGCGAGGGCTTCTGAGAAGTCCCGCCGCCCTCTGAGAGGGCCTTCTCCTTCTTCGTAATAAAGGGAGGGGGGTCTCATTTCGGGGGGGGGTCTCTTCCAGGCTATCTTGGAGGGCCTGGGGGGTCTGGGGACGATGTTTTGGAGGGTTCTCCTACGGGGGAGGTCTGAAATGGCTTGTCTTGGAGGGTCCAAACCCCCTCCCTTTTATTACGAAATCTGGAGTAACTCGTGATGCAGCCGGGCAGAAAATACTTATGGCATCGCTCCTTGCTGGCGGCTCAGCCTGAAGATATGCACGACGTGCACGTGTCCAAACATTCAAATAGGACAGGGGATCGCGCTTGAGATCGCAAACCAATTGAGACGGTGCGACACTGATGTTTCAGACGAGCCGTAAGTATACAGAACAACGAGGAATCCCCACGAGCGACCCATATCGCTTAAAATGCTCCGGCGGTGCTGCGACTGCCTTCTGCTTTTGAAGCAATGAAAGACGTGTGGAACTGGACTGCCATCAAGAGGGTGGATGGAGTGGAACAGGGCACGCCCACATGGCATACAGAAAGGGGGGGAATTTGGGTATCCGAACAAGGGTCCTTGACGCCGTCCTCTCCCCACATCCTCATCGTGATGTGCTCCTCGGGCGAGAGCCAGAAGCCGATCGAAGGCGGAAGAAGCGAGAGGAACAGGGAATAAACAGCACAGGGGGGCAAACGATGGGATGACAGAGGAGGGGGGGGGGAAACAAACTGGCAGTGGAGAGAGGAAGAGGGATGGCGATAAGGATGACGACAAGAGGAGAGGGAGGAGGGAAAAGAGTGCGGACGAAAGAACAGGGACAGGGGGTCCACAGGGGCGTGCAAGAATGACTGGCAACAGCGGCGAGCCCGCTCTGACAACCCTCTCGCGCGCAGGCCCTCCAGCCGAGATGGCAGCAGGGCGCCGTGCGGAAAGGGGGAGAGGGGGAAGGGGAGAGGGAGAAATAGAGGACAGGGCGGCTGTGACAGCGAAAGGCCGGGTAGAAGGCAAGCACGGAGGAGGGGCGTGGGGACGGGAAGGAGGGATGACAAAGAGAGAGGAGCAGTGGGAGGAGGGCGATCGGAGACAGCAAGGAAGACAAGGATGAGGCGGAGGAAATCCAGTGCAGACACGTAATAAAAGAAAGCGCGGAGAGGAGAAGTAACACGAAAGGGCGGCACGAGGACGGAGGATCAAGAGGAGGGATCGATGAAACACTGAGGCGAATGTTTAGGCGAGAGAGAATAACGAACTGAGAGAGGGGGAAGCAATGCCGCCAATGCTGGACCCCGACCCAAGTTCCCACCAAAACGACCTGTCCTGGCCAGTTTTTCGAGCCGCGTCCAGCCGCGGCGACGAAAAGAGTCCAGAACCTTCCAATGAACTGCACGAAATGCATGCTGCAGACGATGGCGGCGAGAGAGACCCAAATCTCAAACGATGTGATTTACAGAAACATCTACACGACTACACGGACGGAAAACATCGGAGGTCTGCGCGGATCCCTTGGACTGGCGCTGGACCCCCCTCCCTGGCGCGCGGAACGCGCCAGGGGCGGCGCCGGAAGCGCCGAGGGGGGGCCGCTCCAAGAAATCTGCGCGGAGCTCCGAATTATTATGTTTATGTTGTCCTGTGGTTTTCTATTGCGGTCGGGCCTGGGGCAAAAGAACATCCCCCACGAACACGGGGCCCTCCGCTGGCCAAAACAGACAGAACATCCAAGGGCCCCTCGCCAGGATGCACAAGAGCATCCAACGAGCACGAAGGACATGAGGGTAACCCCCCCGAGCCGACCTCGATCTCATACCTGGCCAGGAGGTTGGCTAGCGGCTGCGAACCTTCACCTGGCCAGACATCACCAAAATAATATCATCGGCCCCGGCACTCAAGTGAACACCGAATCCTTGACTATTCCCCGCAACTGCTTGCCTCCAGAACGATTTACTTCCGACCCTGACGTCGGTCCGACTGTACATACAACGTGGGCTCCGGGACCACTCGACTCCATCCGCGGGACCGCTCTCGCCATGGTGCGTTTGGCCTCCCCGCGCCAGGCTCACGCCGCGCAACGTCCACACCTCAGCACGGCCTTGATCATGAAGCAGGCTGGAAGCACCCGAACCATGCCGCTCGCAACGTGCAACCGCGAGGCTGTGAGACCCGCGAGAGCAGTTAAAGGAACAACACATTCGGCGGTGAACAAATCTCCCTTTATTTTTTCAACAAAGCATCTTCTCGCAACCACACAAAGTTAATATATCCTCTGGTCTGCAATCGCCGGACTACGGACGTAACTGTAAGGACCGAAACCGACGGACCTGGACCCGCAAAAAAAACGGCCGCGTGACCCTCTCGCGAACCGAAACAGCCAATTCTCTAATCGACGTGTCAGAGTAGGAGGTCTAGCAACTCCGAAAAAGGAACCAACACATGAACGACGATCAAATACCGGTCTTACGCGAGACGACGCGGCAACCTTACGCCACAGCTTATGCGGGCCGCCCGCGCGGCACGCTACATGGGAAACGAGGGCGCTAACGCGCGAGCTTAGGCGGGCAGCTGACGCGCCGGTGTCGGCGCAGACGACCCCGTTGTCTTGCGTCACTCAAATTGCTAAAACATAAGCTTTCTAGGTGGCCATGCGTGAACCCTGCCCCCACCCCCTACGATTTCTCAGGGGGGTGCGGGTTCATTCCGCTGTGGAACTCCCAAACAAAATGAACTCCCATCCCGTCATTTTAGAAATGGTGGGGGTGGGGGCAAGATTCACATGTGGTCATCGGCTTTCGACGCTCCGCGCTGATTGCTTGGATCGGCGCTTGACCCCCTCCCTGGCATGCGGAGCGCGCCAGAAGGCACCGCCATGGGGGTCCAACGCCGATCCAAGAAATCCGCGCGGAGCTCCGAAAGATAAGTTATGTGTATTCAATGTCTTCTGCTTCTAAGCAAGAACGGATTTTAGTCTTGGAGCCCGCCGGGGATCCCCCGATGACGCCCTCAGGGAGAAGAGCTGGGCACAGCAGGGGACAAGAACATTGGAGGTTGAACAACGACCCGCTGCCGTGCCCGTTCCCTCCCGCGGCGCTGGAGACCTCGGCATGAAGGAAGCGAACCCCGAGAGAAAACGATGGCCCTCCCCCGGGAGCAACTCAAAAGGTGTCCAAGGACACACGAATAAATACGCGGCCACCAGGCTCCAGTTCCAGTCTCCAGTTTCAAGTCTCCACTGTTATAGTCCAGCGTTCTGCTTCCTGCCGTGAATTGTGGAAGTACGCGCGAGCGGGGGGAGCCGAAACGGGCCACGGTTGCCACCACCTGGGGGGGGGGATTCCGAATTTCTGGGCGTCCTCGGACACGACAATGTACATGAGATTCGCGCCCCCGAAGCCATAATCCTTCGCACATTGCACAGAATTCGCGCCCCCGAGGCCATAATTCGTTGTAGAGTACACCGTATTCGTGTCCTCGAGACCACTAACCCTTGCACATTGAATCATTGTCACGCTCCCGAAACCATACATCCGACTAAATAATCTACTATTCGCGTCACCGAGCAACACTCTCGTGCAAACTACGCAACCGATGCACCCCCGAAACCACGACCCCTCAATTTACGCGTTCTTCGTGTCGCCGAAGTCCGACTCGCAAAGCATGCAGCATCCGCGATTTCGAAGCCACAATCCGTCATAAACGGCCTCCAAGTCGGTACAAGGGGCCTCCAGAATGGCCCAAGAGTGCTCCAAGGCGCTCAGGATGGCCCCAAGATGGCCCAAGAGGCTCCCGAAAGGCCCCCAAGAACACCCCCAAGAGGGGCCCAAGAGGCCAACATCTGCGATTATCCATAGGTTGTTGATGGATTTTGGCACGCTCGCCTTTTCGAGCTTGCGACGCTCCAAGACAGCCCACGAGGCCCCCCAAGACCGCCCCAAGACCGCCCCGAGAGGCTCTCAAGAGCGCCCCAAGACGGTCCAGGGGGGCTCAAAGACGGCTCAAGAGGCCCCCTAAGACGGCCCGAGAAGAGGGCCCCAAGACGGCGCCAAGAGTGACCCGAGGCGGGGGGCCCCAAGACGGCCCCAAGAGACGAACCCAAGTGGCCCCCGTTCGGAGTTCCGACGCTGCTGCCTGATGGCGCCCAGGCCTCACAACATGGCTCTTGCATGCCCCCATTCTCCGAGAGGGGGGACCGGCGGCAGGGGGCGGAGCCCTTGCGGATGGACACAGGTCCCAAGATTCCCCACATTCTCAAACAATTGTTGGCCCTTCGTCTCCCCCTGCCCTTCCCGCATCTTTTCCTGGGAGTCGACGCCCAGTCGTGTCTGTGCATTCTTCCCTGCTGACACAGCTCTTCACCCCCTGCCCGGTCTGAACGGCCCCGGGGCACGTGGAGGCCCCCGGGAGCACGTGAGCTGGCAAGGTCCTCGGGACCCGCTCCCCTCAGGCAGGAGGCACCCTCTGGGAGGCCTCCGCGGGAACGATCCGAGCCAGAAGGGCGCCAGTCTGCGGGGCCAGTGGGGCTGGACTGGCCAAGGCTGCGCCCAGGATCAAGCCGGGCCGAGCGCAGCTGAGCCAGACCGGGCGGGATTCGGCTGGAGTGCGGCTGGGCCGAGGACAGAAGAACATCCTCCAAAAGCATGAGGCCCCCGCCAGCCAAAAGAGACAAAGCATCCAACGGTACCCTCCCCTAGGATGCACAAGAACGAGCCGGTGTTTGAGACCACGGAGAGGCCAGCGCCGATGCCACCAAGAGCGTGGGTCAAGAACATATGCGCACCTTCGCCGAGGGCCCGATGGGGCCCAAGGGAGACATCCCAAACGAAGAGCATTCCGAGGTGGAGAGTCCGAGCACGGAGGCAAGCGAGGGCAATAGTAAGGAAGGAGCCCAGGGGGGACAAACCTGGATCGGCAAAACAAACACTGGGACTCTCAATGCGTTTCTGGACTTCCTGGGTTGTCCTCTCCTCCGTCCATTTCCCGCATTTTTAGAGCTGTGATTTCCAACCCTTCTCCAGACATCCTGGGTTTTCCCCTCCACCTACATTTTCCGATGTGATTCTACATGCTCCTTAAAAAACAGCGCTGCTGCGTATCCGTAAAAACTTATCCTCCTGGCACGACACAGCCAGGACAGCTCTTGACCCTCGTGCTCGCTCAGGAAGAGAAACCAACAATTGCACAAACATAAACTCTCGGAGTTCCGACACGGTATGGTCATGCTGACTTTACGCAGGCAAAGAGCGGTATACAGCCAGAGCAAGGACATAATCACGTCCTTCAAAAGCATGAGACCCTCCGCCGGCCAAAACAACCCAAACCATAAGATTACCGAAGATTCCGTATGCACAATGGCATAGCGACAAACGCGAAGTGCACTAGGATACCCTCCCGAGCCGACCTCGACCAACTACTTCGGTCCGACCGTAACACGAACTGTTCCGCCATCGGGGGCGTCTGTCCAGGGAGGCTGGGAAGATTACACCCCACTGTGGCAGAAGGGGGGTATGACTGTCCATAAGACGAAGCCAAGGCGACGTTAACATCGGGTGAGGATACATTGAGAATCTCCGAGGTCCGGGTCCGGAGGATGTCTCGGGCGCCGCGGCCTTCTCAAAGCGTTCCAGAACGCTCTGAAAGCGTTCTGGAACGCTCTGGAACGGATTTATCCTCGTCCTAGCCACGTCCGAGTCCACCCGCCCTGGGACAGGCGTCCTCGATGGCCGAACAGCTTATTTTATACCGTCCTTCGCCCACTGAATTTGGAGGCAGCTGAAGGTTCTGCACTGGTCGGGACCCGACAAAGTCAGCCACGAGGGGGCATGAGGCCAAATCCGATAAAGATCGGTCCCTGGACCCTTTCTGGGGTCCACGACATGCAAATTTCATCCCGGATCTCCTTCTGACGCTCCCAGGGCGCAAAAACGGCCCCCTGGGAACCGAAAAAGGTCAAACACTTTCTCGAACAAAGAACCTCAAGCCTGCCTTTCCCCCCTTCCTGCTCGCTGGAGCCAGTGCTGAGCCACCTCAGACCCTCAGCCTGCTCCTCTGCTACATTTCCCTCCCTCGATCTCGACCTTGGGGCCCGCCTGCTTTGTGACGCGTGCCGCGCGGGGGGGGGGGAGTCGGCTACACGCAAGAGCGACCCCGGGCAAGAGTGGCCCTTGGTGCGTGGCGTCAGGGGGCCGTGGGGACGACGCCAGATCCAAGGGTGCAGGCCAGTGCTGGGGGGACCCCCGTGGGCCCGCACCAAATGTCACCCTGGCTCAAGGTCGGCGGTGGACAAACCTCCCTTTCGTAAACCACCCTTTAAAGAAAAAGGGCCTAGGACAGAAACCGACGGACCTGGACCCGCAAAAGATGGCGGCCGCGACGCCCTCTCGCGAGCCGAAAACGGCCAATCCGCGGATCGACGTGTCAGGGTAGGAGGTCGATCCGCCTACGACCAGGTCAAGCTGACGCGTAGCCGAGGGATGGCGGCGCCCGCGCCTTCGGCGGCGAGGCCGCCTCGGCGGCGGCCCCCTCCGCTGGGCGCGCCTCGGCGCGCGCGCGGCTTCGAAGGCCTGCCCCTCCCCTGTGGCGCCCGTCGTCCGTCGCCGCTGCCGTCGATCGAGGGAGTTCCCAGACATGCGCGCGTCGTAAAAAAGGAAAGCACGACGCCTTTTGTTTCTCTGCTCTCGGCCCCTGGGGGCCCTCGTCAGGCCTCGGGACCATGAAAACCACTACTCGGGGTTAAAACTCGGCCCTGGGGAAGGGATCGGGACTTCTGGGGACCCCCCGATGAAAAATATAAAATACCGCATGCCTAGGCGTCGGTCGTTGATTGGGCTTCTGCGCATTCTTTCGGCTCTGCCTGGGGATACTTTTCTCTACCCGCGATAACGGCCGTGATAGGCTCCAGCCCCCCCTCCCCCCCCATGGTCACGTCACGATTCGCGCCGGCGCAGTCTGGGAACTAGCCATTCCTGAGGCATCCCCAGACAGTGCCGGCGCGAATCGTGGTATGACTGCCCCCGTCCCCCCATCGGCCTTCTACTGGCCCGGGTCAATGCAAATCCGGGTCCGTCGAGCTCTGCAGGATCCTGCCAGATCCTGCAGGATCCTTCAGGATCCTGCGCGCTAGCAAAGGTCAATGCAACCCTGGCCTTGCAGGATCCTGCAAGATCCGGCGCTCTGGCTGGCCCCTGTTGGCACTGGCCCCCGACTCTCCCAGCTCGACCCCGCCTCACCCACCCCGCCCCCGGTCATGCCCGGGAGGAGGAGGAGGAGGAGGAGGAGGAGGAGGAGGAGGAGGAGGAGGGAGGAGGAGGAGGAGGAGGAGGGGGAAGAGGAGGAGGGGAGGAGGGAGGAGGAGGGGGAGGAGGAGGAGGAGGGAGGAGGAGGGAGGAGGAGGAGGAGGAGGAGGAGGAGGAGGAGGCGGAAGAGAAGGACTTCTCGCCAGGGGTCTCATGGGCCTCCACGCGGGCGACGCGTCGGCGGGGCCCCTCACGAGATCCTCGCGGAGGGGCCCGGTGCGTGCGCACGGCGTCGCCTGGCTGGGCGGGAGCCTGGCGGGGGAGCTCGGCGCATCGCTGGCGTCGGGCACCAACGAGGGTGGCGCGAGGGGGGGCGCCCTTTGAAGAGGGCGGGGGTGCCCCTCCCAGGGCTCGGTGCCCCAAAGCCGTCTGGTGAGTGACCGCCCGCGTGGTGGCCTCGGGATTCCTGGCAGCCTCACCGCGGGGTCCGTCACCACACGTTTTTGGGGCCCCGCGGGGTGCCCCGGTCGCCTGAAACATCCTCGGAGAACGACTCAAGTCCCAAAACTTAGGTCGCGCGTGTCCCCCTACAGGCGGATTTTGGAGGAAACATCAGAAATAGGCAAAACAGACTCAAAAATAGGTCAAAAAGAAAAATCGTCCCAAGAATTGTCCCCAAACTATTTTGTTACTATTTTTGAATATTCCTCCTGTAAAAGAACACGCCCGACGTAACCCGAAACCGTGTGCTGACCCCGAATCCCCACTGACTCACCACGCGGTGTGAGCACCACACCGTTTGGGCCAACCCCCGATGCTGAGAGAGAGAGCCAGAGAGCCTCACGAAGAAGGCAGCTCGGAAGCCAGGGGGGCTCCCAACGGTTTGGAGCGGGCCTGACAACTACATATAAGCCGGGCGTGTCCCTCTACAGGAAGAATATTCAAAAATAGCCTCAAAGTAATGAGAGACGATGTGTTAAGTACTGTTTGTATATATTTTGGAATATTTTTGGATTGTTCTCCCAAAATCCGCCTGCAGGGGACATGCCCGACCTAAAAAATACATCGATGTCCCCCCCCACGCGGCCATTCACTGCCCTTCCCGCTCCTGCTCTCGACCACGTGCTCGATCATGGCCCCGCCCCTGTTTCCCCGATCCGGCACGCATCTCCCGCCCCCCCCCCTCCCGAAGAAGCACCCTCCCGCTTTCAAGACGCAGAACCAGAAAAAAACGATGACGGAGAGGGAGAGAGCAAGAGAGTAGGTAACGTGCGCGACGGCGACGGCGACGACCTGCTGCGAGGGCCGGCGATCATCGCCACCGCCGCTCGTGAGAGGGAACGTCAGGGGGGGAGGGGGGCTGGCTGAGCGGGGGAACACCCAGCTTCAGGTCGGGCGTGTCCCCCTACAGGCGGGCTGTTGGCGAAAAATGGAAGACAGTCAACAACAAACATGCAAAAACTAGTCTAACATGTTTCTTTTAGAACATCGCCCCCAGACTATGTTTCGGCTGTTTTGGAACAACATCCCTCCTGTATAAGGACATGCCCGACTTAAACCTAGCTTGAATCGGCGGTGCATCGCCGACAGATAGGCGATAGGCCCCCGACAGCGAAGCCGCACGCTCCTGGGCGCGGCGAGCCGTCGGGCCTCCTTTCGGCGATGCGTGGGCGGTTGGGGGGTCGATGGGTCCCCCCTCCCTGGTGGAGCAGGAACCGACCGTCCCGACATCCCTGTAAGGCCTACCACGAAATATGCGTAGAACCCAAGGTTGTCCCAAGAACGAGACAATGTTATTGGAACATAATCCAGATGCGTTAAAACAAGACCGTCTCGGACAGAAATAAAATATCAATATTCCGTGCGAACCACAAGAGGTTCTCAGAACATTCTTTGGTGGGACTGGAGGCGAGCCAGGACGCTTCGCCACTGCTTGACCTGAGCCATCTCCGAGAACCTCCGAGACCTACCTCGAACCCCGAAAATGCTGAAAACCCATGACCTGCTCCGAAGGCTCGCGACCACCGCCATCACCGCTCGACGCAACCTCGACCGCGTGTCTGGGGCCGGCAGTGCGGCGGCGGAGTGCTCTCCACGATGCTCCCGCCCCCCCAGGGGCCCAAGCACCTGGGCTCAAAGCTCTTCTGCCTTGTCATCCGCCTCCAGCTCCAAAAACTCCTCCTCCTCCTCTTCCTTTTCCGCCTGCTCTGCAACCTCCTCCTCCTCCTCCTCCTCCTCCTCCTCCTCCTCCCACTGCTTGTGCTCCTCCTCCTTCTCCACCACCTCCTCCTCCTCCTCCCGCTTCCCTCGGCCACTCTTCCTCCACCTCCTCCTCAGCCTCGGTCTCCTCCTCCTCCTCCTCCTCCTCCTCCTCCTCCGCCCACGTCCCCCCCCCAAGAGCAGAGGTCGCTGGGCCGAGCGCCTTTGCCGCCTTGCTCGGGCCGGCGCCACCAGGCTCCAGCTGGGGGTAGTTCCCGGCCATGGACCACTTGGCCACAAAGGCCCAGAGCTTGGTCCAGGCGGCTTCGACCCCCTGAGTGAACGCGTCCTGCAGCCCGAGTCTCAAAGTCCTCAGGAGTGCCTGGCCAACTACGTCGTAGTGCGGCGGCAGCACCCCGTAGCCCACGTGGCGCAGGCCGAGATCCTGCAGCGTGGGCTTGAGGCCCTCCAGGTCGCGGACGCCCTTGATCACCGCGTCTACCATGGTGACCACCTCCAGAAGAAGACCAAGCGGCAGAAGCACAAAGGGTTGGTCGGAGGTCCGCGCCGATATCTTGGGTCTGCGCTGGAACCCCGTGGCGCGCGGAGCCTGCCAGGGGCGGCGCTGGAGGTGCTGCCAGGGGGGTCCAGCGCAGATCCGAAAGACCGCGCGGAGCTCCGAACATGCATGTGTATGCAGTGTCTTCCTTTTCTTCTTCTTCGAACCTTGACGCCATGCCCCTTCAGCTTGGGGTTGTCGTACAGGTCGGGGTCTTCCCCGAAGGGAAACAGCTGCAGGGCCTCCGGGGCGATGTCGAAGATCTGCCGGAACAGCAGTACGCCCACCGTCTCCGCGCCCAGCGCCGCGGCCTGGAGGAAGGAGGAGGGAGGAGGTGGGGTGGGAGGAGGAGGAGGAGGAGGAGGAGGAGGAGGAGGAGGAGGAGGAGGAGGAGGAGGTGGGAGGAAGAGGAGAAGGAGGAGGAGGAGGAGGAGGAGGATGAGAGGAAAGAGGAGGTGGGGTGGGAGGAGGAGGAGGAGGAGGAGGAGGAGGAGGAGGAGGAGCTTGAGAAGGAGAGGGCGCACGGCGCCGCGGCCTGCTTCCACGTCCCCTCCACGGCGGAGGCCTGCTCCTCGGTCAGGGCCGCCTTCGCCTGCCGCGCCTTCGCCTTCTTCGGCGGCGCGGCCTTCGCGTCCGCCGCCGCCTCGCGGGCGGAGGGCGCCCCGACCGGGCACCCGCGCCGAGCCTGGCTGGGCCGAGCCTAGGCCAGAGGTTCGGCGCACGCGCCCTCACGGCCTGCGGTCGCCGGGATCGCATCCCGTCGCGACCGGAGGCGGAAAACCACCGATTTGGACCCCCGAAATGGGTACGGAAAGAATGGTACCATGCCCAACAGCAAATGTTGTCCCAAACCAACAGCGGCCGCTGTTGGGCAGGCGGCCTTCTGTCTCAAATAGACACAGGCCGCGGCGGCGCGGACAGCGAGCCCTGCTCAAGACGAACAGGAACTGCTGTTGGGCATCGTACCCATTCTTTCCGTGCCCATGTCGGTCGTCCCGAGCCGAGAGGAACAACCGAGAGGACACACAGCTCTTCCGGGGGCAACGTGGCACGAGCACGCCGGAGGACACGCGGCACCAGCAGATCCAGCGGTCGATGAGCTGTGGGGACGCCCTCGGTTCCCACCAGCCCTCGGGGCGCAGGTGGTTTAGCAGCGAGTTGGACATTCCACTCCCCTGTTTCCCCTTCGGGGGAGTGTTCACCCCACCGACTACCACACGCCGCAAGACTCCCCCCCTAACAAAAGCCATGGTGTTCGAGTGAACGGGGCATGTGGCCGAGACACAGTACGAACGAGATAGACGGGGAGGGAGACTGTCCAGACCAGACCAGCACGGCAGAGCACCACAGCAAACAAGACAAGCACGGCAGACTAGCACTAGGTTGGTCATGTCCCCCTACAGGCTGATTTTCGACGACAAATAAATATACTCTAAACATATGCAAGAATAGCCGAGAATTGCAAAAACAAAAAAAATCGTCCCCAGACTAATGTTTGACGAATGTTGGACTATTTTTGAATTTTCCTCCTGTGGAGGGACAGGCCCGACTTAGACTAGCACGGCAGACCAACACGGCAAACCGGACCCGCACGGCAAACCAAACCAACGCGGCAGACCAGGCCAGCGCGGCTCAACTGGCCTTCCATGCTCGCCGCACGCCACGCCCGGTGCGCCGTGCTGGTGTGCCGTCCTGGCATGGCAGCTCTTGGGGGGTCTCTGGGACCCTTGGATCACTCCTGGATCACTCTGGGAGGCCTCTTGCACACATCTTGGAGGACCTCTTGGACCACTCTCGGATCACGCTTGGACTCTTGGAGGCCTCTTGGATCACCCTCGGGTCCTGCACACATCCTTGGAGGGCTTCTTGGGGGGGCCTCTTGGGGAGCCTCCTGGGCCCAAGCATGAGCGCCAAGGACGGCGCCCCTCGTTGGTCCGCTGGCGGCTACGCATCTCGAAACATGGAGCGGTCTGGGGCATTCGCGGGACCCTCTGTGGGCCGTCTTGGCGGCCCCCGTGACCTGTGTTGGGCTCTTCCAGAGCCCCTCCAGCGCCTCCCTCGGGCCTCTTGGGCGTCGCTAGATGCAAAAAGGCGAGTACAATAGGGGCTCGAACACAAGAAACCTTCCACAAGAAACAAAACCCTGGGACCCCAGGATGTCGAAAGAATTTGTGGTGTGGGAGCGTCACGCTTTCCACAGCAAAACCATCGAAACCCAAGAAACTCAGGGCACCCTGGAGGCAAGCAGTGTGTTTCTTGGCATGGGTCCCCACAGTATGCTAAACCAACAGTGCGCTTCCCTAGAAGAATGGAGCGAATTTCGCCTGGGGCTCTCTTGGGGGTCCCCTCGAAGCCCTCTTGGGGTGTCTTTTGGGGCCACTTGGGCTGTATTGAAGCCATCTTGGGTATCTTGGAGCGGTCTTGAGCAGTCTTGGAGGCCTCTTGGGACCGCCTGGGAGCGCGGGCATGCCACGGGCACCCCTGTCCCTCGCCCGAGCGCTGATTCGGGAAGTCCCCACTCCTGGGTCTGGACAGGGGGGGCGACACACAGTAGCTTGCAAGATAATGCCCAAAATTGTTCCAAAATGCCGCAGATAGCCCAAGATGTTCGAGCATATCGTTTCCGCTAGATGGTTTACCGAATAACACCAAGATCGCACAAGAGCGCGCGACGGGGGGCCCAGGCGGACTGAAATACAGCCTCCAGCGCGCCAAAGAGCGTCCCAAAAACGCCTCAAGAGGCAATGTGTCGGGATTCGACGGGGGGCCTTAATTGAGGGCCCCCCTTCACTGAAAGCCAAAAACATTGAACAACGTGAGGTTCTTGATTGAGTTTGGCCTCTCGGGGGCATTATTGGGAGGCTGTTGAGCCCAAATAAGACGACTCCAAGATGATCCAACATGTCTTTAAATGAACTCACAACTGGGGGCAAAATTGTCCAAATTGGATCAATGTGGGCTCCAGCATGTCGTCAACAGGTCCCCCATCGGGCTTCGAGTGACCTCAGAGCCTCCCAAGGACGCGCCCGAGAGGCCAACTCATTCAAAACCGGATGTTCGTCCATGTGTCTCGCCTCCTCGCCTCTTCCATGCAGGTGAAGTTCTGAGGCCTCAAAATGGCTCCAAAATCGTCTAGAGAGCCGTCGGGGGACCAAGACGGCCCAAAGAGCGCACGAAGAACGTTCCAACAGTACCCCCACGAGGGGAGTTGTCGGTTTCAGATGGGGGTGGGCAAACTGAGCGTTTTCTTTGGGTGGAGGGCAAAGGGTGAAATCTGATATGCCGTTTCGATTGATGATCGAGGCTTGCATCTGCAAAAGGTGAATCACAAGACGGATTGATCTTCGAGGTGCAGAAGTCCATATGGATTTCACCCTGAGCCCTCCACCCTGAGAAAATGCCCAGGCAAATGAGCGACGAAAAGAAACGGGTGTTACTGAAGAGGCCCTGGGACACACAAATAAATACACACAAATAACAGTATTCCCTATGTTTCCCCGTATTTTCTGTGTTGTTTGTCTTCCCCCCACTTTCCATATTTTCCTATATTTTCTGGGAAATCGGCAATTCATTGTGTCTGTGTGTGTTTTTCCCCTCCTGTGTTACGCAAGATGACATATGGCATCCGGACCTCTTGCGGCGGCTCACGCGTGCCGCCAGCGCAGCAAGCTGCGCTTGGAACGACTCGGTGCCGACGCTCGCCCTCACGCGGGCAGCTTCCGCGCGAATGTCGGTGAAGACGGCCCCGTGTTCCTGTGAGCGTTTTTTTTACCCGGCGTTTCGACACTGGGCGGAAAGACCTCACGCGGGGCAGCTTCCGCGCGAATGTCGGTGAAGACGGCCCCATGTTCCTGTGAGCGTTTTTTATTCGGCGTTTCGACACTGGGCGGAAAGGGCAAGGGAGGGGGGGGGTCTGGCTCAGGACCTCTGCTTCGTGCGGCCGTGTGGAACTGTGCGTCCTCTGGGGGAGAGGCTCCGCCTTCTCGAAACGGGCGCCCCCCAAACAGCCAAGATCTACCCCATGGGGGGGGGGTGCGAAGGCCCGCGCCGATCGGCAAAACCGTGAATAGAAAAGGATCACTCTTCCGTCGCTCACATGAATGCCGCCCCTTGTCGGATCGACTCCGCCCCCGATCGGCACCCGAGAGGGGCAGGGCCCCGACGGCTCCCGAGAGGGGGCCCATAGGAGAGCTCTCCACAGGCTCCTGCAGGGCCCCCCCCCCAACAACGGGCCTCATGAGCTCCACAAGTGCGCCTCCCGGAGGCCCCAGTAGCGACAGATCCGCGAATGCATGTGCACGTCGACGTGTACATGCTTCTATCCACTTCTTGCGACCGATCGGTCGCAAGAAGTGGGTAGAAGCATGAAACAGGCAGGCGTTGAAAGTGCCTTGGACTTCCGCCGCCATCTCCAGGTGAAGGAAAAAGGGGGAACCCATTCGGTCATAGAAGTAGGAAAGCGCCCGAAGTAGGTTGGAATCGGAGGATGCCGAACAAAACACGTTCTACGACCGACGAGTATGTTTGACTTGTGGTTCTGCTGAGACTCGGGAGCGGCCAAGAGGGGGGTGTCCAAGAGGGGGGGGTGCAAATCATGACCGGCGGCATGTGCGCGGCCCAGCGAGGGGGCCAAGGACGTAATGAAATAAGAAGAGGCGCCATGAAATCCGGGGAAATATCATGGCCCCCGCCATGATATCCACCCCCCCTAGTCATCACCCCCCTCTTTTCCGCCCCCGAATTCTACGACCGACGGGTATGTTTGACTCGTGGGTCTGCTGAGACGGATCCCGAGATCTGGCTTGACGCCTGCCCCCCCTTTACGGTCCACAGCAGGCGTCTACACGCGCGCTGGCAGTTGCGCAGTGGAGACCCATGCCAAGAAACGCCCTGCTTGCCTCCAGGATGCCCCGGGTGTCTTGGGCTTCGATGGTGTCGCTACGGAAAGCGTGCTGTCCCTACACCGAAAGTCAGTGGACGTCCTGGGGTCTCAGGGTTGGGTTTCTCGTGGCAGGCTTCTTGTGGACTGGCCTCCACTGCAACTCGCCCGGGCATCGTCTCTGGATGGGCTGGTTTACCAGCCCGGAACATATCCCTATCCCTATGCTGGGCACCTCCTCGTCACAATGCCAATCTTAGTGATTCCCTATTTTTTTGAGGGCGAATCCCTAAGATTGTCATCGCCTGTTGGCGTGTCGATCTTAGGGATAGGGACACGTTCGAGGCTGGTAACTAGTGGGGGGCACGCGACACGTTCATACTGCAGCCCCCCTGCGGGCCCTGTGCCGTGTTAACGTTTCGGATGGGGAAGTGGTTCACCTGCTTGCCATGCCCGCTGGGTAAACAATCTTGTGAGGGGGGCAGGGCTTGCAACCTCGTCTGCCTTCTAGGTTTTGGGCCTCCACTCCACGGCCCCATGGCCCTGCAAGGTGGCATCGGGCAGGCCCAGTGTGCCCCTAGAAAGGCCCACCAGTGTCGAAATCTTGCCTCAGGTGCTCCCAGATTGCCTCCAAGATGGCTCGCGATTAGCCGACGGTGGCTCCAGATAGCTCCCAACACACTCCCAGAGGTCAAAGCCACCCCAGGACGGCTCCTGGAGGCCATGAAGCCTCCTATGGAAGCCCCCGAGAATTCAAATGCTCTAAGGAACGCAACTGTTTTTTTACGACGTTTCTCCTTTTTCCCGATAAGCTTCTCAGGCCTCAAGATGGTCCAAAACGGCACTCAAAGACAGCCCCTGGGAAAGTCCGAGAGACCTCCAATACGGCCCCAGAGCATCCCACAACGGTCAATAGAGGCTCCCAAGACAGCCACCCAATGCGCCAAACGGGCCAAAAGCGTTCCGCGCCAGTGCAAAAAAAAACAAAAGACCCCAAGAGTTCCCGGGAGGGCCCCAGAGAGGCCCCGAGAAGCCCTCCAGAGAACCCAAGACGGACCCAATCGACCCCAATCTACGGCAACATGCCACTTCCCCTGCTCCTCCTCCCCCTCCCCCTCCTACTCCCCCTCCAATTCCTCCTCCTCCTCCTCCTCGTCTTCCTCCTCCTCCTCCATTCCTTCTCCTTGCAGATGACTCCTCCCTGCCGCACCCCGAGGCCAGTTTTTAGGGCGGGCTGGGCGCTTCGCCTCAGACTTCCTCACCATTTATGACTCTGAAGATTAACAAGCGACAACAGTTTCACAAATGGAGGGCGGGCCGTTTTCAAAATGCGGCTCTCGCCTTAGCGCCGCACATATTCGTTTTAAGCAGTTGCAAGAGCTTCGCGGATTGAAGGCGGGTCGTTTTCAGAATGTGGCTATCGCAGTAACGCCGCGCCCATTCGCTTGAAACATTTGCAAGAGTTTCACGGATTGAGGGCGGGTCGTTTTCAAAATGTGGCTATCGCAGTAGCGCCGCGCACATTCGTCTTCTAAACTTTGCACGGGTCTAACGGATTTCCATGATCAGCGCACCAACAACGGCGTTTGGGAAGGATTCCGGATTATGCGGGCGCAACAGTTATGTCGATTCGCTGTTTTGAAATCCCAGAAATGGCGTCCTGGCACGATTCTGGATTGTCAAGACGCAGCAGTCAGGTTGATACGCGGCGTTGAAATCCCGAAAACAATGTTTTGGCATGCTCCGGGATCTTCAAACTGTTGCCTTCCAACGAGGCAGTTCCCTCAATGGACATGAACCGTTGTAGGGGCCTATGAAGAGGGAGCTAGGGAGGGTTAATTCCAACATCGTTGATGACTCTTGGGTTTCCACTGGTCCTCCTCCTCCTCCTCCTCCTCCTCCTCCTCCTCCTCCTCCTCCTCCTCCTCGTCGCACGTTGTCGACACCACGTGTCTGTCCGCGCCGACGCACTACAGCCGACGCAGCGGGAACCTCACAGTGGAGGCAATCCCTCGGGCCTCGCGCTCGGATGGGGCGACCTGGTGCGCCGCTCTGCGCGAATTGGGGTGATTTTACAGCAAGCTGGCAGCAGCAGGGAAGACGGGCGAGCCAGAGGACGGGGAGGCCTCCTCCTCTTCTTCCTGCTCCTCCTCCTCCTCCTCCTCCTGCTCCTCCTCCTCCTCCTCCTTCCTCCTCTCCTCTCCTCCTTCCTCCTCCTCCTCCTCCTCCTCCTCCTCCTGCTCCTCCTCCTCCTCCTCCTCCTCCTCCTCCTCCTCCTCCATGGTCGCTGGAAAAGCGCTCCGTGGGCGCCCAAATTCCCCGCGGGGGCCACCCGACTGCTCCTCGGGCGCCACTCTGTGCGGGCCCGGCGGGGCTCCGCCGTGGACGCGTGCGCACTAGGGGGCCAGATGTGAACCCTACCCCTACCTCCCACGAGTTTGGACGCCCGAAATGGGTACGGAAAGAATGGGCACTATGCCCAACAACCAATGTTGTCCCAAACCAACAGCGGCCGCTGTTGGGCAGGCGGCCTCCTGTCTCGAATGGACACAGGCCGCGGCGGCGTGGACAGCGAGACCTGTTCAAAATGAACAGGAACTGCTGTTGGGCATCGTACCCATTCTTTCGGTACCCATTTCGGGCGTCCAGATACCCCTACCTCCCACGATTTCTGAGGGGGAGGGTGGGGTTCACTTCGTTCGGGAGCTCCCGAGCAAAGTGCACCCCACCCTCCCCCTCAGAAATCGGGGGGGGGGAGGGGTAGGGTTCGCATCTGGCCCCCTACGCACTGACAAGGCACGGCCCCAGGACGGAAGGGCATCCTTCAAGAACGCGAGGTCCGCCGGCCGAGCTGAAGAACACTCGAGGGTGGCCTCTCAGGGTGCACACGAACAGCCAACAAGCACGGGGGATTAGGTCGGGCATGACCCACAACAGGCGGATTTTGGGCGAACGCTATAGAAAATAGTCAAAGCAACACGCAAGAATAGTCAATAGAGAATCAGCACATCGTCCCCATACTATCTTTTTACTATTTTTGAATATTCCTCCTGCAGAGGGACAAGCCCGACTCCAACGAAGAACATCAGCGCACCCTCCCCGAACCGAACTCGATCTTACACCCCGGGCCGACCGCAAGGGACGGACATAAGACACGAGATCCTCCGCCAGCCAAGCTGAAGAACACTCGAGGGTACCCTCCCCCCAGGATGCACGAGCACAGCCAACAAGCACGAAGAGCATCAACGCACCCTCCCCGAACCGACCTCGATCTTACTCCCCGGGCCGACCGCAGGGCACGGACATAAGACACACGACATCGGGGGGAGCGACAGTGGGCCTGCCTGCAGCACGCACCAGGCGCCGCGGCTCCTCTCTCCAGGCTCGGAGGTCGTGCTGAGGGCGCTCTGGAATGACTCGTCTTATGTTGCTCCCATCGTACTCATCCCAGAGCTAATCTCGAGCACCCCAAGCAGTATCGAAACAATGCCGAGCGAGTATCTCGCCTCCCAGGGCCCGGCATGTGCAAACCCCATGTTTGTTCTGTACTTTCTTGGTGCTCGAAATTCCCTCTAGCGATCAAGGCTAAAGCATGTTGGAACATCATCATACTCGTCTTCACCCTGGGCCTGCCTCGACTGACCCCAGGCCCAGGATCGGACCGGCCAGGCTCGGCGTCGGTGTTGCCCTTGGGTCGGGCGTGTCCCCCTACAGGCAGATGTTGGGCGAAAAATCGAAAATAGTCAACAATATTCAAAATGATAAAAACACGAATAGAATCGTCCCCTGACATTTTTGAACTATTTTTGAATATTCCTCATGTAGAGGGACAGGCCCGACTTAATGTGACACCTCCCTGACTGGCGCCCCCCCATCCCCCCACTGGGATCAAGGGAAAGGCGACACCACCGCCACCAACACCAGCGCGAGGCGCCAGGGATGGTCCTCCCAATGCTCCCGACACCCTCCCGTCCCCAGCCTTATATCGGGCCTGTCCCCCTACAGGCGGAATTTCGACGAAAAATAAGAAACTCAAAATTTGTTAAAATAGTAACAAGTACAAGACCAATCATCCCCTGACTATTTTTCACTACTTTTGAATACTCCCCTGGTAGGGGGGCACGCCCGACCTAACGATTGAGACCCCCCCCCGTCCCCAGCTCTGTGAGGCATCGTGGAACCCCCCAATCGCTGGAGGTGGGCCTGTACGGTTTCCCCCAGGGCCGTAGGCGACCCGAGGAGGACGAGGAGGAGGAGGAGGAGGAGGAGGAGGAGGAGGAGGAGGAGGAGGAGTAGGAGTAGGAGTAGGAGGAGGAGGAGGAGGAGGAGGAGGAGGAGGAGGAGGAGGAGGAGGAGGAGGAGGAGGAGGAGGAGGAGGAGTAAGAGAATGAGTAGGAGGAGGAGGAGGAGGAAGAGGAGGAGGAGGAAGAGGAGGAGGAGGAGGAGGACCAGTCGCCGAATTAAGCCTTTCAGAGAAAACCTCGAGGTGGGCCCCCCTGGCGGTGCCGGCGTCCCTCCTCCCCTGCCCTCCGGCCCGCGGCCTTGGGCGCGTCCTTCTCCGCCGCCAGGTCCTTCACGGATCTTCTCGGCGGCTGGGACGCGGCGGCCGCCTCTCCCGGGGAGGGGGGGGGAGGACGGGGACCCTGACCTTCCAGAGAGCTGTTTTTGCCACTGGAAGCCCCAAAAAACCCAAAAGACGAAACGGAACATCCTAAAACCAAGACGTAGAATAGCTTTGGGATTGGTTTTTAGGTCCGGTGCTATTTTTGTTGCCCTCCTGAAGGTCAGGGGAGGGGGGGCTGGGCCACGAGCGCCACCCTGATCGAGGGGGCCCAGAGGACTCTCGAAAAGGCCCATGGCGCTCTAGGAGGGCTATTTTTTAGCACTGGAGGCCTAACAAAAAACCCAGACGAAACGGAACATCCTAAGCCCAAGACGTACAATAGCTTTGGGATAGGTTTTTAGGTCCGGTGCTATGTTGTAGCCCTCCTGGCAAGTCAGGGGAGGAGCGGGGGGCAGGAGGGCTTCGGCGGCCCGGTGGGCCACGAGCGCCACTCTGATCGAGGGGGGCCCCGAGGATTCTCGAATCTGGGAGGGGGGCGCCGGGAGGTCCTGGCCATCGCTCGGACGTCCATTCCCTGTGTTTTTTCGGTTTCGTGCGTGGTTTTTTTTTCGCCGAGTGATCAAGGATGCTCCTCGATGGTCCTCGCCGAAGGA